>JANRGW010030916.1:78152-142591 GCA_024733675.1 Psilopsiagon aymara | reverse complement strand
CTGCCCATGGCAGGGGGGTTGGAACTAGATGATCTTAAGGTCCTTTCCAACCCTAACTATTCTATGATTCTATGACATGTAAGGAATATAAATGTTAAAGAAACGCACGCAAATGTATAAAAGTAAATGGCTGTAGGAAATTCCAAAGGTTCAGGCATTAATTTGAGATCTGGAAATTTAAGCTCTCACTATTCTGGAGACTGCCTGGATGAGCAAGAATAGCCTCAGCCTTCTGAGGAGTGCCAGAAGATGCCCTGGCATCCTGGTGGTACATCCAGGCTGGTGTTTAGTCAGTGGATACAACAATTCTTGTATCAATTTTCTTACATAGAAGGATGAAAAGGAAACGGCCTGTTGCCCAGCTGAATCTTGCTTCCTGATATACAGCTGGAACACAGCCTAAAGGCACCTGAATCCAGCAACTTGGGAAAGTTTTTGAATGTCTCACAATGGACATAGGCTTTTTCACCTTGCCTCAGTTTCCATAAGTCACCTTTTTTTATACTGAAGCATACAGTGTTTACAGAACAGAGACTGTACATCTCTGCTATTCACCTGTCATCAACCTTGTGCTAAATATTTTTGAGGAAAAAAAGACTTGGTTCTTGAACTACTTGACTAACTTACAAGAAGGGTAAATCATCAGTGGTCCTTGCCAGGGCAAAGATAGGTTGAACCTCATTTTGTATCACCCTTAAAAATACTTTTTCTTTGCAGAGCAAGAACTCTTTAAAATTCAAAGTAGATACATTTTTCAGCAGTTTACCTAGAATGAACAGCAGGATATAAGCTTCAGGAGGAAAGTTGCTTTCTCACTTATTTTTAAAAGCTGTTTTTTTCTCCTCTTGAATGCTGTATTCTGCATTTAGTGATGGATGATGATACCTTTCCTTTTACTGCAAGCAAACAAAGGTTGCCATGGCAAGCAGGCTCAAGAGGCGGAAGAAATATCAGCAAGAGCTGATGTTCATGTCCACCAGAGCTCTGAACTGAAATTTTCTTTCATCTTTTGCCATTTTCAAGTGTCATCCTGCACACAACAACAAAGTGCTTCATATTGACATAGACTTCCAAATGTAATTAAGAGCCAATTTTCACAGGCTGTTTTACCCAATACCACGATAATTACTTGGTATTTACCGAGAGAATGACTGGCACTTTCACATGCTCATGTTGTCTTTGCCTCACGCTCTCCTATTTGTATCATTATTGTTTCAAGAGCATGACAAGATCTGTAGCACAAATGACTTCTTCTTAAGCAGGAACACAGAGCCCACTTTCAATCTTGAAACTGACTGGTTTCTGATGAAAATTATGAGCAATCCAGCATTGTTAGCCTGGAAGGGCAATATTTCCTGATGATAATCATCAGGCATAATTGCTTCCTTTCACTGGTACAAAATAAATACTGCTGAGATGCATGACAAAAGCTTGATTTCTTGAACAAACCCCCCTCCCCAGTCATCATAATAATAAAGATCCTAAGAGAGCAAGCAGATGAGTAAAGAGATATGCTGGAAATACAGTCGTGTTGGTACAGCTCTGCCTACGAGAAATAAAGCACTTGGGTTAAATTCATACTTCCCTGGGAAGATGTTGGGAAGAATTAATTAGAATATGCTATAGGCATTTGCAGCTGAGATCAAAGAAAGAAGCCCCCACTTCTAGCATGTAATTCAGATGTATTTTAGAAGCCTATCTTAGGATAAAACGGATTGTGCCCTGCCTAGTTTCTAATTACCAGACTCCAGAGATTATCAAAGGAGAACAGGACAACTATTTAAAATTCACTCTTTTTCACAGTAGAGATCTGTTTTAGTTAGATTAATAGCTGTGACCAGAGTCCGCATTTGCAGAAAGACCATGCGCTAGTGAACCATGGTTGTCAAACAACATAGCTTTATTATGCATGCAAGTTTGCCCGTTGATGATATATTCATTATCTAACAGATATTCTGTTCAGACATTGTATTAATTGTTAATTCAGGCCTTCATTAAGCAGTTAACATCAAAGTTTTGGGGGGTTTGGTCTACTTTGGACACTGCAGTATATCTGAAAATTCTATTATTTACTGATAGAGCCATTTAAGTTGAAATTTTAAGCAGCTCTTCGTTTTACTCCAATATTCCTTTAGTAGTATTTTGGTATGAAGGTTTTACAAGATCAAACAACCCACAAAGTCATCCTGATTTCTTTCTTCATATTCCCTCTTACCTGAATGACTCCTCCACCTTGGCCATCCTTCTCTGCTAAAAACTCTTCAGGCAAATTAAGCATCTTCCCTAGCCAATCCAGCATGACAGTTTCCAGCTCTGTGCAAGCTGGACTTGCAGCCTGGGTTGAAAAATAGAGCAGAGGGAATAACCTCACTAGACCATGAAGAGAAATAGAATCTGCCAGAGCAAGAATAACTCTTTCTGTTTTTTAACTATGGAGGAAAAGACTAACTTCTCCCACCTTGTGCATGTTTTTCTAATATTTACTGAAAAGAAAGTCAAACTGGGCCTGACATAGAATCGTGACTATCAAATGTCAAAGCCAGGATTATGCACCTTGGGGTTGGGCTTTTTTTTGACATCAAGTAACAATCTCTTGAGAAAATCCCATCTTCTATGAATGTGGGTGATTTTTCAACACAATTTGCCATTCATGCAGCTGATAAGAGAAGTGACAACACTGGGTGACAGGCAGCAGTCATACTACTCAGTGAATTACCAGTAAGTTTGCACTGCTACCACTGATTCTAGATGCTGGTGATATTTCAAGACCAAAGCTTCTATGACGAAATAGTCTTTTATTCCTTGAGTCATACAGGCTATGTGACAACACTTAATTAGTCAAGGAAATTCACCCATAAAAATACTCTTGTGACTGCAGTGCTATTAATCCATATTTTCATTGAAAAATGATACTGAAATGCTTAAAATCTTGGCAAGATGAAGCACCATTACTACACAGAAGTACATACCCCAATAAACTTACCCAGGAGAAGCCCACACATCCTATTCCACCACATAACATATCTGCAAGAAGAGCTGGGAAGGAAGAGGCTGCAGGAAAGTAGGCAAAAAAGTATGGACTGTGCCAGTGAGTCACCTGTATTAAGGGAAAAATAGTTATTTTAACTAATGCAGGGAGCAGAAACAAATTGTCACAAAATCAGAAAATATCAGAGGTTAGGACCAGTCAACAGTTCTATACCACCTCTCTGTAACACTTTTTAGTGTTATACTTTTTAGAATAGGTTTTCTTGGTATTTTTCTCTATTTTGTACCTATCCTTTACTCAAATTAGAATAAATTATTTCTTTCCACCACCTCCCAGCACTTTAAAAACCCGAGTTCTGCATTTGTCTGCCTAGAAGACAAGACTTGCAGGGCCAGTGGCACCATGAGTTTGTGTGCAGGGCACTGTTCTTGAGCCTCTGCTTTCAGGGACTCACTGATATTTTGTTCTTTCATCTCTGACATGCAATTGACTTAAGTGTATCTTCAGGGCAGCAGAGGTCCACAGAACTCTCTTGCCCATGCTCTGGAGTTATTTGCTAAAGTTCAGGCTCTGAATCTGGCCAAACAGTCCTTCACCACAAAAGGAAGCAATCTCTTGCAGTATCCAATACTTCAGGTAACTGTTACCTCCCTGTAATATTTCCTCCTGTCTTGTTCTGCAGTCCCACCTCTGATGAATTTTACCTATCACACTCCTCTCTCTCCCGGTCTGCGATAAGATTTCTAGTTGTAGAGCTAACTCAGGGGTCACTGTACCATGCTGTTCTACATGCTGCAAATAACCATTTATTTCCTCTGCTAGCCATCTTCATTCCAACAACCAGCTTTCCTGTACAGGAAGAGCTAAGGGGAAACTGTCTTCCCTCTTGCATGTACAATGAATCAGATATCATTTTCTCTGCTGTAGTATACAGATGCCCCTCTCTCTCTCATATGAAAACAGTCCCAACCCACTACAATTTTCCACTGTCTAAACTAGTCCTGTACATGGTATGTTCAAGATTTCTGTTTTACTAGTGCCCTGGTTTCAGCTGGAATAGAGTTAATTTCCTTCCTAGTAGCTGGCACTGTGCTGTGTTTTGGATTTAGCTTGAGAACAATGCTGATAACACAGTGACGTTTTAGTTGTTGCTAAGTAATGCTTACTCTGATCAAGGACTTTTCAGCCTCTCATGCTCTGCCAGTGAGGACTGGCAGAAGCAGCTGGGAGGAAGCAGAGACAGGACACCTGACCCAAACTAGCTAAAGGGATATTCCATACCACAGCACATCATGCCCAGTATATAAACTGAGAGGAGTTACTTGGGAGGGGCAGATTGCTGCATTGGTAGTGATCAACTGTATTGTGCATCACTTGTTGTAGTTTTATTCATTCTCTGTCTTTGTTATCTTTCTTTTCTTTACAATTATTATGACTGTTATTATTATCATTATTACTATATTAGATTTCATTTCAATTATTAAACTGTTCCTATCTCAACCCACAGATTTTACCCTTTTTCCACTTCTCATCCCCATGCCATGGAAGAGGGAGGGGTGGTGAGTGAACAAACTGAGTTGTCAGCTGGGGTTATACCACAACTTGTCAGATCCAAACCTGCTCAAATCAGGTATCCAAAGACAAGCCACTGGGAACATTTTTAGCTATAGGTCTTACCTGGTCAGGATCTCTTTCTTTGCTGTAACAAAATTTTAGAGCACTTGTGGCTACACCTACCTTCACAAATCAGAAAAAATGGGATGGGACTCGGCTCTTCACAGAAAAACAACAAACAGATCTAAAAATACCCCATAAACAGTGGTCCCTGATAGGACCCACATGCACAGACTTTCACTGACATCCACAATGAGCAAGGGCTGCCATTGCTTATCTCCCCAGCTCTAATCTTCCGTGATGTGTAAGACTTGTGACATTCATCTTGGGTTAATCAAGTTAAACTGCCTACCTGCTGGGAGCATTTGTTTGATGAAACACAGCAGATTTCAGCTGCACCACTCACACAAAGCAAAAAAGCCAAAAGCCCAAGGGCAAGTGCAGCTGCAGTTCTTCCTCCTACCTCCCCTTCCCCCTTCTCTTGAAGCAACTGTATATTTCATTTCTTTTGCCATGTTGGAACAGACACAGTCAAATATTGCAATGAGTGTGATATAATTGATACTTGGTTTTCAGCCCTCTGCTGATAAACAGTGGTACACAAATGTCTTGATTTTCGTAATTACCACTCCAATGCTTCTCAGAGACATTTCATTCCCCAGATTTTGTCCAAGGATGTCTTCCTTTCTATGGCTTGCTTAGTCTCAGCAAGTCTCCCTTTACCACACACTGAGGACAGGTACTTCAGCTGAGAGTTCATAGATTAATGGATCTAGTGTGAGGAAAATTAGCATCTTCGTAACTGCTACTTGCAGTTACAACTAAACTTAATAATTCTTGGGTCTAAAAAAGGACACATATCTCAAAAGAACAAAGCAACTCTGAGAGAGAAAGGCGACTCCCATTGGTATTTGTATATGCAGACCCTTTCCACCTTGACTTCCTGATGTGGAGATCAGAGTTCAGCAGTTGTTCCCTCAGTCCTTGTGTGCATATTGTGGTCATTGTCATTTAGTGGACTGCCCTTTGAAGGCCTACATCCAATTTCACAAGAAGACTCCATAGAAAAGATTTGCCACACATGAATACTTGTTGTCCTACAGGGTAAAGACAGTGGTGGGTACTGCATTATTACTTTACACAATTAATTGATTCTTCCTCCTCTGAAGGAATGCCATTTTCAGGTTTTCAATCATCCAATGTGGTAAATATCTGAACACAACTAACACAGTAAAGATATCAGCATGAAGGAAACAAGAATCATTTATGAGCCACTGACAGCATATAGCAAAACAAGGTTCTGTGACCTCTGTCTTATTACTTATTCTGTTTGGAAAAGCCCAGTTCCTCATTTATAAAATGGAAATAAGACATTCCCCAGTGAAACACTAGAAAGTCACTATAGCTGAAGAACACTAGATGTACTTAAAAAATGTTAGTCTTGTCAGGAAAAAATGGGAAGAAGATTAAGGAAAAATATAATGGGGGTAGATTGTTCCTATAGCCAATTTCTAAAATCCCTAAAACAAATTACAAAGAATTTTAAAGGATGTTAAAACAAATGTGAACAAGACTTCCTATGTTAAGTTCTTTCTATACTCTCTGCCTCCATGTGTTTGTACAGCACCATCATTTTCACATTTCAGTTTCTGTGAACGGAGCCAACAGAAGCAACAGCTTGTGTAGCACTATGCACAGAAGAGGTCCAGAAATACTATTAAGACTAGTGTAAGTGGGTCCAACAGTGGTTGTGACACTCCATAAGGTACATTCCCCAGCAGCAACTGCACAACTACCCAGGTACATCATAGGCGTCAACCTAGACTAAATTCCCAACAGAGTATGCAGCTTTACAGACCTGGGATTGCAGAGATGATGAGCCCTCTTGCCTAGTTTGGAGCAGTGAAAGATGGTCTTTTAGCCTGCAGGAGGCACGCACTAGTGGAGGGTCTGTGTTTTACACAACATAAGGAGGTCTTCTACTGCTGACTGTGCAGTACCAGAGATGATAAAAAAGAGATCTTCCCAAGACACTGCACTAAGTATCTCAGATACAAAAGCCTGAACCCCAAAACACATCAAAGGAGGAGCAGTCAGAGTCTCTGCTTATTGCATCGGTGAATGGAGTTACATGTTGGTGGAGAGTAGAAGCTTACAACTACTAGCACTAGAAGGAAGGCACCTAGAAGGATCTACAACTGCAGATCTGCAACTTACAGAAGAGGTTCAGTGCCCTAGTTGCAGATGCAACTGGGGCACAGCTGTGTGTAGTGAAGCACCCAAGCAACCTGAGCGTCGACCCTTGTGTTAATAACAGGAATTTAGATTTTAAAACCCAACAGAGAGATTGTGAAGACTTCATCCTTGGAGATATTTAACATCCAATTGGACATCATCCTGAGCAACCTGCTCTAAATCTGCTTTAAGCAGTGGGGATGGACTAAATAATCTCTAGAGGTGCCATATAACCTCTACTATACTATGACTTTATGATTCTATGCTCATGTGAGTCTTCAATATTTAGTATAAACAACATAGGCAGAACCAGAGTTACTATAAGAACTGGGATTTATGTACTTGTGCTCTTTGTGTCAAAAACACTAACATTTCACACCAGAGGAAAGTTTCGCATAGAACATTTCTTCTTCAGCATGTATCACCTTGTAAAAATAAATTTACTTGCAGGGCATGTAAATATCACGAAAAAAAAGTCAATTCAATTAAGATGAAATATGACACATTGATGGCATAATTGGAATTCGATGTCTCACTTTCTATTCTCAAATGACTCATCTACTAGATGATCTTAAAGTCCTTTCCAACCCTATTCCATGATTCTATGATTCTATTTTAATTTGACATTATTTTCTTGAATGTTCTTACTTGTTTAAAGCGAAGTGTTTTCTGTTCTACACCACAGACAAAATAATTGTTTAATGTTTTTATCCAACGAAAAAAGAAAGGCAATCATATCTATGAGCAGCAATGAAGGTATTTGCATGTGTTGGACATAATTCACCTGTCTAATTAATTCTGTTGGATTTAAGACTACGCCCACAAATCTTTGAGAAGAGTGGAGAAATTTTCATTGACTTCAATGGAGATTTTGCCTGTAAAAGGACAGCAGCGTTGGCTCCAAGGAAAAAAAGATAATGCCATATTGAATATCAAATATATACACTGGTCAATGAAAAGGAATTGGTATTATAGTACACTGACTAAACACATTTGCAGAGCAGTGGTTCTAGTCACATCGCAATCACATCACCTAGCTACATCCAGAGAAGCAACCCAAATTGTTATTGCAGAGATCCAAAAGAGATTCCTCTTCAACATTTACTAATAATCCTGTCCTCTTCAAGCTACTTAGAGGCCTTAAGAGACAAGCATATATTTAAAATAGAAAAGGTATACCAGGAGTGGAAAACCAAGAAAGAGTCAAAACTGGACAAATGCTAGATACTTTGTTCTGCATTATCTGTCCAACACTGATCTATCCAAGGACTAATATTTAGGTAGTGGTCATCTGCCTTAAAAGCTACTAGCAGTTGACATTTAAGAGAGTAAGTCAACAGAACAAGAATCAAGAAGAATCCTTTCTAATCAGCCCTATAATAAAACGAAGTCTCCTAAGAGAATTTTAACATTTAAAGATCAGCTTGAAGGAACAGTTTAGACATAGCAAACTAATAAAAAAAGGCATTTTATAAAATATTTACTGTACTTCGCAAGTAGCAAAAATATCACGAGATTGAAAATTGTGAAGCTTTGCCTTAACCAGTTCAAGGAGAGGAAAGGGGATTATTTCCAAAAGCAATCCTCACATGAAGCAAAAGAATGATTTGATTATCTTTAGCAAGAACAGAAAACATTTGTTGTGTAAAGTGTTAGGTCATATTTAAATAGGGATACAAAGCAGAATCTTGCCTTCTAAAAGCTAATCAGTGTAGGTAATTATGTTTATAAAGTCTAGCTGCACAGCCTTCAATACACACTTTCCTTAAAGCCTTTAAAAGCCTACATGCAGTATTGAATGTTACACTAAGGATCCATTTTTCTTACCCCTGGCATGATGATCTTCTCAATATCTTTAAAGATATCCTCAAAGCTCTCAGGATCCTGGGGTGCAGAGTCTGCAATGAGGGGCCTTAGATATCCTGGTTCCACATCTGGAAAGACTTGTCTTTTATCTATTGTCTCCAGGTAATCTGCAATATAGTCCACCATCTCCTTCCCTCTCTTGCGGAACTCTGTGGCATCCATGGATATCAAGAGTTTAGGACCAGAAAAACCCTAAAAAATAATAAAAAAAGGAAAAGTCGGTTTTGAAAGAAAATTTTACCAGCTTTAAACCTGTTAGTCAGATTTATAGCATGACTCATATGGCCCTTCTGAATAGACCATATGCTCTCATTTCTGCATATTAGGCCAATACCCACACAGTATTGTATTCTGCTTCACACCGGTATCAGCTGAACATTGTACAGAAGTAAATCACACTGTTAAATCTTTGATGCCTAGGTCACTATACAGATTAGCCTAATACAGTTAGGCTGTACCTTTAGCACAGAAAAGCAGTAAAGGCACATCATTGAAGATTCAGGAATCACAGACTTACTTAATTCCTGCTGTTGTTGGTTGATACAAGGATGAGGCACTGTTATGTGGCACATTAATAAGAGGTCTAAGAAAATAGCATGCTGTGTGTCTCTAATACCATCTATAATAACGAGCTATAATGATCACCTTATCACAGTGATCCATTTTGCTGCCCTCTCATTTTATCTACTTCTTACCTCCTGTCTTGCCTCAAGATTTAGCTTCTACACTTTTTCACTGCAAATGCACAAGCTGTGTCATTTACAAAATCTTACTTCATACCATGGTTTCAATTAGAATACACTTAGATGTGATCTGTGCTGTATTTTGCAAGATGTGAGAAAGCTCTCAGGTGCTGTCCCTGTTTTCAAGATGTTGTGCAGGAGCTCTAGGGGTGCTTTAAGCTAGGCAGAGACTGTGTGAGCACACTCAAGGTGATATATGGCTCAGGTCAGATGAGTTGGAGTTTGCCTGCAAAGTGCTGTGCAAACATAATTCATATTGCTACAGTGCCTGCTCCTGCCATCACGGCCTGCCCAACACTTTTAACTGTATGTGGCTGTGCATTTTGAGTGCTCAGTAAATACAAGGTTGAGACAACAGTGCCTGAAAAAGTCCAAAAGTCTTTATACACTCTGAGTTAGTGATACTGTTCCTTGTGATCTAGTAAGAAAATTGGGAAGTGAAACAAGGATACTCGCTGCTAGTGTAAAAAATTACTACACTTAGTTCACATATCTTCATATCTTCAATTTTTTAATGAAATAATTATATTAAGCACAATGTGACTATTAGGCAATTAAGAGACAATTTGTTAGATATCAGATATTTGGTGAAGAATGGTGTTGATTGAAGAATAGGGTGTATTGAAGAATAGAGTTGATTGAATAGGGTTGTAAATAAGTAACCGTTAGGTTAAGAAATGTTAGGTTTTGTTAGCAACTATAGAGAAAAGGACATTACTAAGATAAGCTTTGCCAGAACTGCATGGTGGTTACTGATATGACTGATATGACAACGATCCTAAAACAAAGTGATCAAGAAATAACCACCAGGGGTCTGAAAGCCCACTACCACATTTTTGTGTGCATACAGGAGGCATTCTCTAAAAGTACGATGTAATGTATGTAATCTAATGAATATGTATATTTAAGGACAATATAATGACAGCCTGGTTGATGTTTGGGAGAGACAAGCCTGGAGGAGCGATCCCCCCTGTCTCCTGGAGCCGCAATAAAGAATACCCGCTTGTCAACTTAAAACTTTGTTAGCGAGTTCCTGGAGATTTCTCCAAATCATTGTATATATATATATATATACTGGATCTATCTATTTGGATCTACAACTGAGGTCATCATTTTGAGAAAAGAGAGATCTTTCTGGGGTCCTTATTATAGTTGAATTAGTACTGTCTCATTACAAAAGAAAGACATCGTTGATAAACACCATCCTAGAAACATGTCTGCTGCTACATATAGAGGACCTGGGATTTGCGTGGAGCAGCTGCTGCTACTATTTTAAAAGGAAAGGTTCTGCTGTAGGTAATGAACCACTTGGAAAAGCAAGGATCTAAACAGTAGGAACTTCAAGCCTCCACTGCCCCACTTCCCACACCACATGCTCCCCCCACCCCATCCTCACCCCCCTTTGAGGATAGGTGTTGTTGTTGCTGTTTTGTTAGAGTTATATTACTCTCTTTAACCATCATGTAAGTGTTAAATGGCTCGCCCTATGCATTTCTGAAAGGGGAATTAGGAACTTTCTCAGATCTTGCTACTAAGTTGCTGAAAACCAGTAGTTATTAATAGTCCTCAAAGGATTCTGGCGGACAGTTTCATGTGTCATCTCCCCTTTAAAAGTCTGTGTTTAAGCAAGCAATTTTGTTTCTACTCCTTTACAATTAGGGTTACAGTCTGGATTATTCTATTTCTTCAGTAACTCCCAAATCTTATGTGCATTTTCAATTAATACATTTTTGGTGGCAGTTCAAAATCGCAATAAACTTTCTAAATAAGTCAGCATGAACTGCAGTGATCAATATGCATCTCTGTGGCAGCAACCTAATCACACCCCAAGGCTCCATTCTTTGCTCTAGAGGTTTTGCCAGAATAAATCTAAATATCATACTGTTTCACTTTTTCAAAATATCTCTAACTTAACTTATGCTGTCATTATTTCTTTTAAGCTACTTCATTCATCAGTTCATTGCTATAGCATGATCTGAAGAACTTGCATGTGGTAATCTGTTATTTTTCCCTCTGGTTTCATAGATGAAAGCTGTGAAAATAAGAATTTAACCCATGGCTGCCAAATTAGTGGGAGCTGTCTGAGACTGAACTGACTCAGAAGTCCCACTAATTTGGTGTTTCTAGCACTACTGTTGCTCACCACTGAGTTGCAGTTATCCCTACAGACTTTTACACATGGATCAGCTCAGTTGAGTATCTCATTCAGTGTCTGTGGGTCCAATGAGCTGTCAGGATGATCTCAAGAATATCACTATAATACTCTCTAGCTTTACATTGTATCAATCAAATATAGTGAAGAATGGGGTTGATTGAAGATGCAATAGAAATTCCACAATTGTTAGAAGCTGTACACTTACCTAATGAAGTGGCTATCATACATTGTAAAGGACATTAAAAAAGGTAACTCTGATCAAGAGACTGGAAATAATTTGGCTGATCATGAGGCTAAATGGGTGGCAGAAACAGAAAGAGTTGAGACGATGTTCTTAATTCCTGATGGTAAACTGGTAATTGAGCAAAATAAGCACAGGTACTCTAAAGAATATATGAAAGTAACTGAAGACTTGAAGGGACAGGAAAATGAAAAGGGTTGGATAAAAATACCTGATGGGCAAGTAGTGATTCCCTATAATCAATTATGGTAGTTGACTTGGAAGCAGAACATGACAAAACTCATTGTGGAAGTAATGCCTTGTATAAACATTTAAATAAGCAGATCATAGGAAGAAATTTATATACCACAGTGCAATTAGTAACAAAACAATGTCAACTATGCCTGAAAAATAACCTTAAGACTGAAAAGAGGAATCAGGTTGGGACTATTGGAAAAGGAAATTATCCAGGACAACAGTGGCAAATAGATTTTTCTGAATTACCTAGGAAAGGAGGTTATCGATATTTGCTGGGATTGAAAGATACTTTTTCAGGGTGGCCAGAAGCATTCCCTTGCAGGGCAAATAATGCAAAACAAGTGATTAAGGTGCTATTAGCTGAAATAATACCTCGTCTGGGGTACAAGCAACTATCTCCTCTGACCACAGTACACATTTCAGTGCAAAATTAATACAAGAAATCAGCAAGAAATTGGAAGTAGACTGGCAATTACATGTTCCATATAGGCCTCAGGCCAGTGGGCAAGTGGAAAAAATGAATCACTTAATTAAACAACAGCTTGGGAAGATCTGTCAAGAGATTAAGTTATATTGGTATCAAGCATTACCATTGGCCTCATTGAGAATCAGAACAAAACCTTGGTCAAAGGTAGAAATTAGCCCATTTGAGATATGGAAGGCCATATCAATCTCAATTTAAAGGAGAGAGCCTTCAAGAAGTAGGAGAAGGATACCTCCAACAGTTCTTGGTAAACTTGGGGAAACAGTTAGAAGAAATAAATGGCAGAGTGTTAGGGACCAGGACTAGAGTTTTAGATTATCCTATTCATCCTTTTAAGCCAGGAGATTGGGTTTCTATTGAGAATTTTGCAGGTGATCCCCTAAAAGAGAAGTGGAGTGGACCATACCAGGTATTGCTGACTACCTTTACAGCAGTGAAGATAAAGGAACAGCCTGCTTAGATACATTACTCAAGAATCAAGCAGGCACTAGAACCAGAAAAACATCAGAAGCGAGGAAGAGTATGGTGTGTCGAGTCTTCAGGACCCACACTTATGAGAGACTCATCGACCATAATTTGGACTTGTATATATAGGTGTAGAAGCATGGAATCAAAATTTGTACCTGAGATTGATACAAAATGTTACTAGTGTTTTAAACAAGGGTGAGAGTTGGATCTATACTCAGCTACCTAAATAAGGAGAGAGACTGGGTATTCCTTTAATTGGCCTCCCTATCCCCTTTAAGACAAATTGGAATAGATTATGGAGAGATCCTGTTTATACTGACAATAGCCACACAAATTTACAGGTTTTAAGGATACATGCCTTGATATGTCAGAAGTTAAATGTGTAACCACTAACAAAACTCTTAATCAAGGCAACATGTCAGTGGGAAATTACCTGTATTACAGCTGGGCAACGCACCTTCACCTTCAAAAACCTTTAACTGGTTATTGGATTGTTCCTGAAGGGAAAGGGTGGTATTGGTTATGTAGAGAAAACGTCTATAAGGCTTTGCCTCCTAACTGGAAAGGGGCATGCACGCTAGGAGTAGTGGTTCCAAACTTTACAGCAATTGACAATCATCCCTCTGGAACCTGGGTTAGGAGTTTCATTAAAAGAATCAAATGAGGATATAATCCCATAGCAGAATGAAACACTGCTTTCCACAGCTTTGTTAGATGGCTTATTCTATCTCTAGGTGTTAGTGAATTAGAAAAAGTGATTGTAAATATCTCACCTGCAACTGAGGAAATGGAAAATTGAGAGACACACTTGGAGGAGTGATCTCCTGTGTCTCCTGGCGCTGCAATAAAGAATACCTGCTTGTCAACTTAGAACTTTGTTGGCGAGTTCCTGGAGATATCTCCTAATCAATAGGACACAGAAGCTCCTGTGGATTGTTTGGTCTTTTTCCTGAAATATAAATCAAATGGCATAAATAGCATCATGCATAAGCTCATAAACATACAGACAAAAATAAATTTACTTTATCATATTACTACCACATAGACACGATGTTATATACCTTGTGACTGTTTTTTTTACCACCAAGATCTTTCTGGATCTGAAATTCTTTCTATTCCAAGTAATACATGCATTATCTTGTTCCTATATAGTATGCTGATATAATTTATTGTCATTTTTATTGGTAGCAGTTTGGGCAAAGTCTTTTTTGGATATCAGGGTAAGCAAATAAAATTTAGATCTAAACATCAGATACACATTCTGTGGTCAGGTTATGACCATGGCATTGAAAATTTTCAACTCAGTTTGACAAAATACACATTTTAGATGATCACTGATATCTTATTTGTCAGTGCTAACTATAGGTCTTCCCAAGAAATGGAGGTCCACTGTCTCATCCTAACATTGTTTTGGCTCCACTGCTATCATAAGAATGCAATAGCATTCTCAAGATTCGGGATGAAGAATTAAATTACAGCGGAAACCCACTGCTTTGCATGGGAGATTTAATTAAATCAGGAAGCTTAGACATAAAGACAAGGAGGATAAACCATCCATCCCAAATCTGCCATAGTTGCTGCAGTGTTATAAACTGATATAAACTAGTATCTAGTTAACCTCTAATGAGCTTTCACTTCAGTTTGATTCAGTGAAGTACATCAATCTGCTTCACTCTGAGGTAAAGTATTTCATTCTTCTTTCTCCCAAAGACAATACTGAGAAATTAAGATCTATATAAACATTTTTCTCTCTCTCTCTATCTTTAGGTACCTATGCATCCTCTATGCTAAAAGCTCTTACCTGAAAATTTCTTGCCTACTGTAACACATGTATCTTACCGGGAACTGTAAGATACATGTGTTCCTTGCAGGAACTCAGTGGTCATTTAACTTTTTCCTTTCCACCTCCTGTATTACATTTTTTTGCCTGTGAGTGACAAGACACTTTTTTCCCTATTTTTATTCTCTTCCTCAGCTCTTCATTATAGACCTGACTGAAAGTATTACTTGCCATGGAAGACACATCCACTAGACTGAATATCTGACAACTATAATGCTTACCAGTTAGTACCTCTAAAAATTCAAATTACATCACCACTCTAAGCAGTACCTAATATTTCTCTCTTCTCTCACATGCATATACAACACACATACAATGCAACAACGCAATGCGTACAGACCTTCCCTCTATAGGATGTGATTTTCTAAGAAGCAAAATACCTCAGATAATTCAGGCTTTAGGGTCTAAAATGAAAACATTGTTTGACAGCATCATATTTTCTTAAGTGCTAAGTGTTACAATCTGTGTGTACTTGAAATACCCACTTAAGTCGAAAGGATTTAAACTGAAAAATAATGCAGGCCAAGTTTCCAAAACTAAATGGAAATTTCAGTGAAGGTGCAAGTCTCTTTAAAGTATTTAATAATAGTGGTCTGTTTTCTTGAAGGTCCATAAAGACTGATAAAGACTCCATGCTCTCAGGGATCTCCCCTCTCTCCTCCTCCCAGGACGAATTTCAGCATATTCAACATCTGCCAGCTGAACCCCAAGTAGGGAGAGCACAGCTTCTCAGAGGCACCCACCCTAATGATCAACCTCTATCACTTTGTAAGCACACTCTGTAAATTCACTGACAGCCTCACTCTGATTGATAAAAATCAGTTTTACCAAGCACACCAACCCAAGCCTTCCAGTACCTAAAAGGATCCTACAAGAATGCTAGAGAGGGACTTTTTACAAGGGCATGTAGTAACAGGAAAATGGGGAACAGCCTTAAACTGAAATCAGGTAGATTCTTATTACATATCAGAAAGAAATTCTTTACTGTGAGGACTGGTGAGGCACTGGCACAGGCTGCCAAAGAAGTGGTAAATGCTCCATCCCTGGCCAGTGTTCAAGGCCAAGGTAGATGGGGCTTTGAGCAACCTGGTCCAGTGGAAGCTGTCCCTGCCTGTGGTGGTTGTGGGGAACTAGATGATCTTAGAGGTCCCCTCCAACCCAAAACATTCTATGATGCTATGATACACTATGTATGAGTACTTTTGTTCCCAGCAAGAATCAGTGGATATTATCAGCACTGGATACTTCTTCAGATAAAGTCCTACTGTACTGGAGAAGACTGAGTTATGCTCTTAACTTCAGGTAAAACCAAAAGCAATCATGTTAAACCTTATATCTATATAACTTCTTCAAATTAATGTTATTATTCATCTATATATTCTTTGCTTTTTAATTTTGCTGGAATTTTTCACAGATAGCATATTCTCTGATGCTTTGTTTAAACTGCTCCTACCTTAATGCACTGAAATTAGAACATGGCAACATTTTATTTTAGAGAAGTTACTAAACACTGTTGTTAAGTCTTTAGATTGTATATGCAGTATAATGTTCATTTGCAACCATTTTCTGCTTTATTTGAAACTGAACCATACAAATTACCAGTTTATGCACAATTAAGTATCAAATGCATTTATAGGTGTAACATTACGCAGGTAACATTCAGCTTATTATTTTTGTTAAAAATTATTTTCTATAATTTTAGAATCTGTTACTGGTATTAACTAATTATAAATGTAAAAGATATCTAAATGCTGCCAGGAAGTTCGTTATGAGGACGAACAGGAGGAAAAAGAACAAATGAGGAGATAAGTATGTTTGACTTATCACAATTTTATGAGTGCCTGTTCTCCAGCTCATCAGAATAAAATAACATAGTAAAATCTTTTAGCAGCTCCTATTATTAAATACAGAAGGAAAAATGCACAGAGCCATTAATAGCACATTAAACAAAGAGCTGCATTGGCTCAAAAAAGTAACAACTATATAATCTTTCCAGTAAATGAGACAAATGCACTTTCTATTCTGCCAACTGATCGTTGCAGAATATAATCTAATTTAAAGGACTGTGGTGCGACAGTGACACCACTAAAGCCATGAGGACTTTCTGCTTTCGAACCTTGAAGGTTTTTGCAGCTGTTGCAACTGTTAAACTAAACTTTACTATTGGCAATAGTATTACCTGAATAAGGACTGTAGAATGAATTTTATTTCAGCTTGAGTAAAAATGAATTGGAACTGTACTCTGCACTTCTACCTTTGCACAAGTCAAGAAACAGAACTAGATCATCTTAAGGTCCTTTCCAATCTAACTATTCTATGGTTCTATGAATTAGGATTGTATGTTACTGGCCCTACATTTCATTTAAAAATTTAATTTTCCATTTAGAAGCTGTTGATTTTATTCATTGCTATCACTGGCTCAGAGTCTGCAAACTTAGTAATTTTCACTCCTGAGGTCTTATTATAGTGATGGGAAGGGGTTACTTCTGAGGAAAACCTTACCCTAAAAAGCCCTGCACTGAATTTATCTTGAAAACCTCATTACTCAGAATATTTGGCAGAGAATTTCTCAGCTCTCCTTGGTTATTCAAAACTGTTGCACTTGGAAAGTCAAGACATAAACTTTTGGATATATAGGATTCTGCATAAATGTACACAAACAGTTGTAGCTGAAATACATCATACATAAAAAAAAAGCAAACACAAAATGACAGGTGCACACTACATTGTGCAAACTCAGGTTAAAAAGAAATGCTTTTTGAGTAACCTGGATTATCCCTAAAATAACACAGGCTGGCTGCTTATTCGCCAAGTTTCCACTCTAAGTAACCAATTGTTGCATTAATCCAAATGCACTCACTTGAATTCAAAACCTACAAAGCTTTAAGGTCAAAGAATTTTACTTACAGCGAGTTGGTAAGGTTTTTTCTTCTCCTCTGTCTTTCTCACTGTCTTTCTTTGCTCCTCTGTGACAGCTATAAAGCGCAGAGGATGCAGTTGCCAGCAAATACATGCAGAGTATCCACGTCCCCTCAGCCTATCACAGCCAAGCACTTTGCATTGAGCCAAGCATCTCCCCCTCCTCCCACACTTCCTCCAAAATATACTGAGCAAAAAAAGCTACCTGAAAGGCATACAGGTCTGACTGTGAAACAGCCATTGCACTGTGAAGTGGTGTGTGTTTCCTTCCACTTAACTCCATTAATGAGTCTGACAGTGAGCGTCTGATCATGTGCTCCCGGCCTGTGTTACACACTCCAGCTCATTTCTGCTCTGGCTGTTACTCTAAAAACAAGTGCTTTGAACCACTTCTCTGAAACATTATTTTCAGAAAAGAAACATAGATATGGTTGAAATACCACTCAAGTGTCTGCAAGCTCTGAGCAGGTATACATGTGGGATATGCTGTATCTAACTTTTTCCAGTTTCTCTCTCTCATCATACATATACTTAAAAGCAATAGTAAATGTTCAAGATTTGTTTCCCTATTCTTAAAGTTTTATGGGGAGTTCTCTTTTTTATATGTACCCTGATAACTGCCTGCCATTCTTATTTAGTTCAAGCTTGTTTTAAAAATACTACCAGCATTTCATCGTTCTGAACAGGTAGTGTGGAAGAAGATCTGGGACAGCCACTGCTCCCAGAGTGGTCCTTAGTGCACTGCAGTATTACAGCCAACCTTTTTGTCACAGAGGGAAAATACCTGGCAATAATTGCGGTTTATATTAAAATCACTTTTTTTTTTTTTATTTCTCAGGAAGAGAAAGGAAATGGGTGTGAGAGATACAATAGGCAAGGTGAGAACAGGGAATTAAATGTCCTTCTAAAAGCATATCCCATGTCTCTCTATAATTCTAATAGTACTTCTGGCTCATACTACTTTTCATAATTCTCCTTATCACCCGTTGGCAACACACAAATATGTGCTTTATCGAATATTTCTGTTGTGGACAAAAGCAAGACCTCTGAGTTTTCCCTAACAGGTGCTGGCTAAGTCAGACCTGCTGTGGCCCTCCAAATTTGTTCCAGGCCATTCATAGTGCTGGCTCTTTTATAGGGAAGAATTTCTCCTACTGCTGAAACACAGTGAATACAGATGTCCCCTCTACTGCCAAACTGTTAGAAAATTCAAGATACCATTTTGTGAGAAATTACAGATGATCCTAAAAAGATTTAAGGCCAGGGCTTGTTGGTAAGCAACCAACAGATCAAATTATTCACACCTAATGTGAGACAGGCTTCAACATGGTTTTGCCCATGGAGGCATGTCACCCTGATGATGATACATAACCATGCTATGCCCATGCAGTAATGGCACCCATTTATTACCACTGCTGAACTCTGGCTTGCAAACAATGTGGGAGAGATGTTTGAACAGGGGACTCAAGTGTAGTACCGGAGAATGATGCAGACAATGTGTTATCAGTCACTTTGTATTCCCATAGATATAGATCAAAGCAATGGGAGTTAAACAGCTTGTACCCACTTTCCAATAGTTTTCATCTCTTCCATCATTATACAATGCAGATTAGAAATGAAAAGGCAGATTTCCCAGGCCTTCAGTCCAGCTATGATTATACGGCTTTACTCTCAACTTGATTTTTCCCTCACCTAAATAGCATGACATTCATCACATGCTACCCTTCCAGTGTGGCTTCACTTACTAAATTGTTCAAGATGTGTTTGTGCTGTAGATCACTGACCCTAACATTATTTGAACAAACTTATTCTGAGCTATAATTTGAAGGGCTTTAAATTATCTTAAATAAATAAATAAATTTAAATATCATCAATATCTTAGATATTGAAAAAATACTTTGAAACAGTTAATTAGGAATGGTACCATCACAATTTTTAAGGCTATTTTCCACACTTGGTGTCAACAGAACAGTCACTGTTGCCTAAGTCTAAGTAAAAACTATCTTGTGGTGTATGTTTCTTGCTTAGTATTTGGTTTACTCCTTGTTCATAGTTAGAGGATGCTACATGGAGACTGCAGGCCTTTTTTTCCCACTTCCCTTGCTGTTGCTCATTCACGAAAAGAACAGTAGTAGAACATGTCTTTGTCTTTTTTTCCCCAATATATTCTTCCATGAATGTAATAATATCAGTAATGGCAAAGATAATTGTCTATGAAAACGGAAAGGAAAGAGAAAAAATCTAACAATCACCCAGATGCACTGGGATGAAAAGTCATTGTATGTTCCATGAACAAGGTCCAAATCTGCATGAGCCATAAAATGAGACAAGACAGAAAAGACTATTTTAGAAGAAATGTGCAACTAACGATTTTCTAGATAAAACAGAGTGTGCATTTCCTTTGGAAGAGAGTAAGAATTAAATAAGCCTTCAGACACAAATAGACAGATTACTTGCACCGTATGAGGATAAAACCTAAGTCTCCTGCAGAACATAAGACTTTGCAACAGATTAGCCAGGAGATGAATCTCAGACAGAGCTGACAAACTGGGAAAGTATCTATCTTGTCTTCCATGAATATTTTATGTGTGATTTGTTTTCTCTCTTCAGTTCCGTATTGCTGTCTGTGTGAACATGTGAAGGTAAACCAAAGAAGGGTAAAAAGGAACTGCTAACGGAGTGAACATGGACACAGACTCAAACACATGATTTCGGAGGAGTTAATGTACCACTTGCTGGTTCGAGGCAGTCTAAGCATTTCACTCTTACAGAAGCAAGCCTACAGAAAAGAGAGAGGTTGTGATGAACTGGAAAAGTGTCAATAGAAAAACTGACAGGCTGTGAAGAGTCACAGAGACAGTGAGAGCAGGCTGCAATCACAGTAGGCAGGCTCTTCCAATACAGAGATAGGAATAGCTTCTGCTGTGAGCTTGAGAAGATGTGCTTACCTAGTGGTGTAGGCACTGCTGTGGCATGCATCCAGCCATATAATGCTCACAGGAAGAATTTTCTCAAGCATTGACTATTTGAGCCTCACAGAAGCAGTGGCTGATAGATGAACTGCTATCAGGGCTTAAATGTGCTATTAAGAACTCATCAGAAAAGCAAATAGTAGCAGTTAGTTTACAAACAGAATAGTATCTCCACTGTGTGGGTGAAGGCAAACTTCCCCAGATGAGGCATGAGGGACAAGATGGCTTGAGATACAGAGGGAACATAATGCAGTGCTTGTTCTTATAGAAGTGATTTGTTTTGATCACTGTTTACAAAGATATCAAAGATCATGTAACACTTGGTCCAAAAAGCATTTTGTCATTGACTGTGATTAATGCATTGTCATCAGGACCATGCACTACCATGCACTGCTTGCAATAACTTGGAAGAGCATTTGTCACCAGTATAAGCCTTGAGTTATTCTTTCTGGGACAAGAGCACTGGAGTCTCCTCATAGAGAGGTGAGTTGGTGCTCAGTTTTCTGATATTACAACAGGTGCTATGGCAAGGTATCATACTGATGTTTCTTGCCCTTCCTCCCTGACAGCTTTGTTGCAAAGGTCTCTGACTCCCCTTCAGTCTGTGCTAACATAAGTACCTTTCTAGAAAAGACCAATGACAATTATTGTAAAAGCTACTGAGTACATGGACTTTCTCCAAGAAAGAGAAACTACTTAACATGTATCACAGACCTAGGGCTCTGGAGAACTGCATCAGGACCGAATCTTCCACATCCACAGTTCCCCCTGGTCATGGATACACATTCACAGCTGAAGGGATGAGTAAAGTAATATTTGCTATCATCTGCTGTAGGTTATTGTCTCCATCTCAGAGGTGGCAGTGATATACGTACATGCCTCAACTGCTTGAGTGTAGTGTCTGATTTTTGTCTAGGAAGAGCATTTACACTAAGATGAGTCTTTCCTTTGTACCCATGTGACTGGTGTGCCCTGCTCCTGACTCCTGGTAATATGGTTAGCATACCCAAAGCCATTTCCTAAGACAAAAAGCCACAAAACGTAAGCATGTTGAACACATATCAACTTCTCTCTTCCCCTTTATACACTGCAGTCGTCATCAAGATGTGATAAGCCCTGTTATAGAACAGCCAGATCTCCTGTCAGCATTGTGACAAGACTGTTTACCCACTGAGCATTGCTGACAGGAGTGGTGACACCCACTGCGGAACAGGGGAGTGTAACAACATGTGAGATACTGCCCATAAAATCAAGCAGATGCAAATTGTGCTGCTGGACAGCAAAACTTGTGATCTGCAGTGGTCTGGGATGCATCTATTCTTTGTTGTCTTCTTCCTCTGAAGATCAAATTACTTCTTTTGGGTGAAGTATAAATTCAGATTCTAGTTATTGTATCGCATACTGATTAGTAAGAATTTGACCCAAACTGCAGAGGGTCCAGGTGACTAAAAGTCTGGGTAACTAAAGACTCTAGATAATAAAGAAAGCTATACTGATTACTAGAAATTTTGCTTAACAAAGTATGATAATTGATAAAATATTTGTATAACAGTAAAGTACACTAAATGCTAGAAATTGTAGATAAAATAAGATCTGCCAATAATTAAGTATTTTATGTAATAATAAAGCTCTAATTGTACTACAGCCCTGTGGCCAGTCCTCATTCTAGCAAAGATCCATAAAGGAACCTGCCTGTCCATGCAGCATTGGGTGACAGAGCCACCAAGTGTTCACACACTCAATCATGCCAACACCATAAGGGCAATCATCACCAGCTAGAAGGCAAAACAGCCAGCCAGAAAAGACAACAGCTTCAGCTGCTGCAGGTAGCTTCACCACAGCACAGCCAGCCATATCCCCACCCAGAACTGCCTGCCATCTGTTCTCCTTATGATACTGTTCACTTCCACACCTTAGATAATCACAGCTTCCACATTATCATTAGGAGAGACAGGCTCTCATTTAGACAGGGTTTACATGTAACTGAAGGAGACAGGCAGTTAAATAAGGATAGTCTGATGCGTTCATTACATTTGTGCTCAGAGACCTTACTTCAAGTTCTTGTTTTCAAGTACAGATGCAAGTATTCACCATATGCTGTGCAATTCTGGGTAAGTCCTCAGGGGCAGCTTCCATAAAATATTTTGCTAGGAAGACTTGTTCTCTTACAGCTTATTTTTCTGTTACCACATTTGGCTCCAACTCTATTTGGAATCCAAATGGCCTAAATCTAGGCCAGGTTTTAAGTGGCAGCACCTCCTCACCAGCACTCTGGCAGTTCATCTCTAGTCAGAGGCACAGATTTTGAACCTCTGTGTGCTGAAGTCAGATGCTGCAGTCTGTCATTCTGCACAGTTCTCTGAAAGACAGTTTCAGAAACTTTGAGAAGTTTTGAAATTTCTTTTTTTTTTTTTTTCTTCCTGCTAACTCTTTTTAAAAGTGTCTCTTTTATTTAGGAGTGATCTTGATTTCTGTAGTCATAAGAGCCATCTCTTCCAACTTTACCACCGGACTAACTTCTTTCAGCAGGAAGTGGTCAAGAAATGTAATTTTTCTCTCTTCTTCAGTGCTCTGAGAATACTGAATGGAGGGAAAGCATGATGAGGGAAGAAGCATCACTGCCACACTTTATGATACATACATTGCAAAAAGAATAGAGCAAAATACCTTACCTGCCTGTAGCTTCTGCTGAATTCTAGGATAGCTTTTTAGTTTCTGTCAACAAGACATCAGTCTAAACCTGCAGCAAAGTATGAGATGGAGACAGAATGTGTGCGCAGACTGAATCACCTTTACTGAGCATCTTGCCATATTTATACAAAATCACACAAGCTGGTTTTAGATCTTAACTATTCAGCTATTGTTGGTTTTGTACTAGCTAAGCTTTGATCGGTTCCAACTCTATAATTAATATTATCTTTGTTTATCAGCTTGTGTCCACCCATACAGGATATGGACTAGATCATATCTCATGCCAACTACAGGCTGCTGCCCTTCTCTCCTGGATAGCTCTCTTATATCAGGGGAGGCCATCCCTCACATCAAGGTCTGGCATGGCATGTGCCCCCACCACTCAACACCTGCTGGGTTGCAGCCAACAGCAGAGCTAAAGGTTCTTCTTGATGGCAAACACAGAGGCCAACCCCCTCTTGCCCTCGACTGTGGTAGGAGACATTTGGCCATCCCTGGTCCTTGGCACCTTGCTGTCAATGCAGTTTCACCAGCCTCATTCCAGTAACAAGTCGGTACTATGGCAAAGCACACACAGATTCCCATTAGCAGTATAACTACTAAAGGGTGCAGCAGCATGTTGAAGATGCTGATGGCAGTGGGGGACCAGCCAAAGAAATTTCCTACCAGTGGAGTTCTCCCACTCTCTTAATTTGTTCCGTTACCTGCTTTGTAACACTACCATTGTATTAGAATCTTTCTAGCTTTTGCCTTACCATTTTCTAGCAGCTGTTGCAAATTTGCATGTTTTAACATCCCTTTTACAAGTGACAAATCCATACAATACAAGGTGTAGTTTCTTATTAGGCACTGGCTAGTAAATTCAAGTGGTTTTATACACAAAATCACAACCTCTAATAATAGCTACTTTACAAGCACACATATTCAAGCTGTTACTTTTCAGCTGCTCCCAAGGGATGTTTTGCAATCATTCATTTTTCCCTTCCTCTTATTTCATTCTGCTTGGGGTATTCATGGCCAGCTCCTGTAGCTGTGGCATCGGGTTCTTCACTTATCTGTCCAGCTCATGGTAAGTAAGGCTTGACAAACTTTGCAGGCAGCCGCCATGGACCTGTGGGTAGGAGGACACAAATATACCCCTCCCCCAGGTTATCAGTTCCTGAGAAGAAGACAGGTTAAAGTGATTCCTTAAAGCAGAGGCATTCTGATGAAAAAGGAACGTGAAGCTGCTGCAGAAACAAACTGCACGGTGTTAACAGTCAAGGAGTTTGCTGTGTCATTACCAACAGTTAAACGGCCAGGCAGGTTGGAAACAGGAGCTGGGCTGGCTCCTTCCTTTTTCAGGTCTGCTTCCTCTTGTTTTTTTGTTTCGTTGCTTTTTTTTCAGGTAGATTACCCTGCTCTGCACTACAGAGGGGCCTGCTCAGCAGCAGCCATAAACACCTGCCGGCAACCGCACTTCTGCATTAACCCTTTCCTGTCCAAAATGTTAATCTGCTACCCATTAAAAGCTTTTTCACTAACCCGACAGCAAAAAATACACAGAACACCATCTGCCCTCAACATGCACACACACGTAAAGGATCCCACAAGCACACTCCACACAACTACAATATTTGAAACACAAAATTCAGACAATCATGACCCCCACTACACGGCCCCACGTACAGAACGAGGCGCAAGGACCCTGTGAAGACAATCAGGAAACCAACTCCGAGAAGCATCATTGCAGTTCGAGCTGGCAGGCTCAACCTTAGTGGGCGTCCCTGTGGAGTCAACATTGACCTGGGTGATACGAGGTTCTGCCTCCCCCACATTGCATGAGGCTTGGGCTTTTGTACCCACCAAAAGGCACACTCATTCCGATGCAGGGGGGCAGCCTATGTCAGAAGAAGTGGCCAGCAACATCTAGAAAGGTCTCCAAAGGTCGATCGAAACATGGACATACTTGTATTTGCCAACTTCTGCTACATCAGTATCATAGAGAGACTGTATCAAACGAGTTGCATATGCGGCCCCAAGTTTGTGGTCCGTCACCGTTCACCTGATGTCTTTGATAAGTTTTGATCTAGCACATACACCACCAGGAAAGCACACAATACATCTTGCATCCCCTGCCTGTCTCACTTCTCCCTTTACACCTGCCCATTTATCATGAGGATCTGCAGGATATAAATCAGGTTCCCTTTCTGGATGAATAGGCCCCAAGTCAAAAGGACTATCCAGGTCAGCATCAGAATTATCAGGCAGCAGAACCATAGAAGCAGCAACACCAGTCTGATGAACGTGCACAGGCTGCTCATAAATGTGTTCTGGAGTTTCATTTGTATCAGCCGTGTCAGTGCTATCAAGTGCAACTAAAACATTTTCTCCCACAGTTTTCAGCTGATCTGAGATTTCAGGTGATTGAGTCAGTTTGTGGAAGGTTATCATCCTCTATGCATGCAGCAAAAATGATGCGCCAGGTAATTAAATGATCAGGATTAATATCATGGTCATCAGAAAGTACAGTTTGTAAATGTTGTCCAACATGCTTCTAATCCCGTATTTCCTAAGAGCCTGTAGAAGGGTACCAAGGACAATTGTGTCATATCCATAACAGCAAAGGAGTCACTTTCTGGGGGGACACACAATACCCTTGCTCCTTTGTAATCTGCATCAACATTTGGTGGTGTAATTGCTGTGATTTAGTTGCAGTCTGCCCCATTACACTACCCTGGCCACTTCCTTATACCCATGCAAAATACCTGCAGGGAAGGATGGACTTGTTGTTCTCTCTCCTGTTCGGCTCACTGGGGGTCCTTTGCTGGGTGAGTGAAGAGTCCCTGTTCAGGGGCCACTTGCAAAGAAGTATGAGACGGAGACAGAATGTGTGTGCAGACCGAATCACCTTTTACTGAACATCTTGCCATATTTATACAAAATCACACAACCTATTTTTAGACAAGTTATTTTTAGGTCTTAACTATTCAGCTACTATTGTTGGTTTTGTACTAGCTAAGCTTTGATCAGTTCCAACGCTATAATTAACATTATCTTTGTTTATCAGATCATGTCCACCTGTACAGGATATGCTGCTTACCAACATTTGTTATTCACATCTGTGATGTTTTATGGCTGTTCTGGGTACGACCCTCACATCTTTGACTGCCTGCGATTTTTGGCAGGTTGTCTGTATTCCCACATAAACCTATTTCTATTGCCCACTGAAGCAAAACTTAAGAAAACTGCTCTGCATCTACATTTGCTGACTTGTGAATGGTTTACAAGCAGTTAATATATTAATTTGGTTGTTAAGTTTGTTTCTTAGTATGTTTTCTGCTTGTAAAATCACACTAGCTTTTCAACAAAATTGGGATTTATTTACTGTATCTTACGCAATAACAAACTCATGCAACTCAGGTCAGTAGTCTATGTGTCATGTAGCTGCAGTATTCAAGACAAATAACTGGAGTAATTAATCTACTATATAAAAATTAAGACTTAACTCAAGATTCTTCAACTGCAAGTACAATGCATGTTAAGCACATTCCAAACATGCAACATTGCTAAGATAAAGAAAATAACTCATGCGATGTTAATCAAGGATAAATTGCATGACCCCTTCACAAAGTAAGACACTTCTTATTCACTAGAAAAACCCCACATACTCATAAAATGGTTTGGGTTGGAAAGGACCTTGAGATCATCAAGTTCCACCCCCCCTGACACGGGCAGGGATGCCTCACGCTAGACCATGTCAGTCAAGGCTCTGTCCAACCCGGCCTTGAACATTGCCAGAGACAGAGCAGCCACAATTTCCTTGGGCAACCCATTCCAGTGCCTCACCACCCTCACAGTAGAGAATTTCTTCCTTATATTTAACCCAGATCTCCCTTGTTTAAGTTTAAACCCATTACCCCTTGTCCTATCACTACAGTTCCTGATGAAGAGTCCCTCTCCAGAATCCTTGTAAGCCCTCCTCAGATACTGGAAGGCTGCTATGAGGTCTTCACAGAGTCTTCTCCAGGCTGAACAGCCCCAACTGTCCCAGCCTTTCTTCATACAGGAGGTGCTCCAGGCCCCTTATCAACCTCATGGCCCTCCTCTGGATATGAGAAATAATGTTACATATTAAATGGATACTACAAAAAACAGTTGTTTTCTACCAATCCCGCGATAGCAACCTGTTACAAAAAGCGCAGCAGTATTTCTGGATCCTTAAAACAATACACTTCTCTTCAGCTCTGCAGCTTACAGCTTTGATGACTGCTACTGCTGCTACCAAGAAAGACAAGCTGTAAAACTGTGATGGCAAGGTGTCCAGAATCATCCTCAACTAGCATGCAGAAGATGGGGGAATAAGAGATCCAGACCATGTGTTAAGATTCAAAACATTCGCTATGCCTCTGCTTGTTGCATTTGGAATAGAGATAGGTGGAGCTGTGGGTTTTCTTACAGTGAAGCTGTATTAACATCCTTATTATGCATCTAAATGTAACTATTTCTTTCTCCAGGAAAAATAAACTGAATATTGGGATTGGGATTGAACTGGGAGTGCAGAGACCCTGTGCAGTGAGGCAGAGAAAAACATACAAATTACAGCAGAGGACAAAACTTCCTGAACTCACAGCTCAGCTACACTCCATCATCTGGCACCACCCATTTCATATTTCTCTATCCTGTTGAATACCTATTGAATAAGCCATTTATATTCATACCATTTCCTATTTGGTTGAAAAGGTAACTTTCCAGCTGCTTTTCACACTAACAAATGGTGCTTCTAGGTTACACATTTGTTCTGTTTTCCTTCAGTTTCCTTTACATATAATTTTCTTGAGCAAAAGGATGTTTTATGTTGCTCTGGATACAACACATTTTGGTGCATCAACTTAGTAATTTCACAGCATCTTCACTACTTATCAGAGGTTTCTGTTGTTAAAATAACTACCAGTAGTCTGAAGAAAAAAAAAAGTATTTTTTTCAAAAGACCAATTCTCTTCTGAAAACACGTCCTGTGCTCACTTCTAACATGGAGTAGTGACGAGCAGCAAGAACTGCAAAAAAAGGTGCCAAATCAATACCTGGTGGCAGTCAGCTATACTAGACATGGTACCCTCTGTAATGTAAGGATGATGTGGTAACATTCAAAGCCTCAGAACACAATCACCCTTCTTCACACAAATTTTTGCATTTTAGGTATAAAATACACACTAAAAATAAATGCTTTAAAGCAAAATGCAGCAAATAGCCTCTATCAGTTCTTTTTAAGAATGAAGCTGTGGAGTCAATAGTTTATGCAAGGGACAAGCAAGAGAAATCAAAGGTGTATGAATTTGCCTTTCCTAGTAAAACAGCACAAACAAGCCAAAAGGTCTACCACGGAACCTGCACAACATCAGTATCAAATACAGTGAAACATCAGAGTTAAGGAAGATTTTCTGAATAAAAAAGGTAACTAAAACACGGTTTTCAGCAGGCATTTTCAACAGCAGGATAAGGAAGAAAGGTGAGAAAGAAGGTGCTAACAGACAGTACTTAGTGATCTGTAATGAAGTGTCTTATTTTTTCAGAGTAACAACACTGTCTTTCCTGTACCACCTTTAATACCTAACTCTGCCTGCCAGCTATGAAATGGTGCCTAAATTTGTGTACCCTTAAAGAACTATTCATGCATCAAAAAATGCTGCTCCAAAAGCAGATAATGTGTTTTTGAGAAATATATCTTAAAAAGGGTAAGAAATCTGCCCCTGAAAAATAAGAAAAATGTTGCCCAAGGTAACCTCCAAAACAAAAAGCTGTAGCAACAAAGACTGAGGTTTTTTTCTTTTTTCCTTTTTTTTTAATCTTGGAAGGAAATGTGTGAGGAAGACACAGCAGCAGCAAATAAATAGTTCACCACTCAATCTTAAAAGTCATTTAAGGATTAGTACACAGTTAAGTAACTACTGGGGTGAACAGAACAACTTGAATAGGGCAACAATTTACTGTGATGGTAAAAAAGGGTTTTATTTAAAGGAAGATTAAACGGTCAAAAAAAATATAATTGTATTCCAGATTCTTGGATAGTACCAGAAAGGAAATCACCCAAAGCCAGTAATATATCCATTAGGATGTAGAACAGGAATATGCATCAATAACCTTGAACAGGAGGAGGCAGAAATAAGAACAACCCAAGCCATGGATTCATACAAAAGTTGTATGTCAAGGGCAGAACTGGCTAAGCTGCAGATGAAGCTACAGCGGATCCTTACCCTTGCATATAACCATAATAATGTATTCTATCCTTTTGTGTGTCTTATCTTTCATTAGCATAAAACATAGTTGTAAAGCTCTGGGCTTTATTTTTTGAATTTAAAAGTTTTCATCTATGGTTCTATTTTATGATTCTATAATAAATGTTATTTTCAGTAGCCTAACAGAATAAGGCACCTATCCTGGCTGCTGTGGCAGACATCAGAACTGAGGTCCTGCAAAAGGTACTCAGGAATCAGCACCTATTTACCTGATTTCCAGGTATCTAAAGATAATGGCACATAATGGACCTATTTAAAAGCTTCTAAGGCACACACATGAGGGGATGAATTGTTGTCCCAGTCAGCAGTGCCAAGAAAAGAATTCTGGCATGCGCAAGGCAACAGAAAACAGGAGAGCAAGCGTGAGAGACCTGTCATGTTAGCAACCAGAAAATAAAGGACTTCTGAGAGCTTGGAAAGATCTTTTAACAGGAGCTTTACATATACAAGCATGAATGCTCCATCACTGACGGTGTTCAAGGCAGGGTTGGACAGTGCCTTGGGTGACATGGTTTAGTGGGAGGTATCCCTGCCCATGGCAGGGGGGTTGGAACTAGATAATCTTAAGGTCCTTTCTAACCCTAACTATTCTATGATTTTATGTGTTTACATACCCACCTGAGTAAAGGCTGTACAGTAGCATGTCATTATCCTCAACAAACATGACAAGGAAGGTTTTACTAAATAATTAAATAAATTCTAGGACATGATAAAATGAAGGGTTCTAGGGACAGATGCCAAAATTAAATATAAATTTCCTTGGAGGAAAAGAATACCAAAGAAACAGGGGATTATGCCAGAAGAAAAATTATAAAAATGCTAAAAAACAGAAATAAAAGAAAAATATGGGAGTACATGGGCATCCAATTTGAGCTGGCTGCTTTTAGTGCTGGCTCAGGCCACATGGCCAGTGGTGAAACCACTCAGGAATGTGGCAGGGCCCTGCCTGTACTTGAACTCTAGCTGGGGTGTGAAATGTTTTCTCTTTGATTTTGCACATTCCTTAAAGCTATGCTTATGCTGATATTGTTTGCAAAACTTGATAAATGTTTTTATTACTTAATTAGTTGGTTTGAATTCATCAGTTGAATTGGTTAATTACAGTGAACGGATCAATCAGTGAATACCCATATCTATTTTGGGGCAATGATAATTCTGTATCTGCATTTCCTATGAAGGTTGACTGTTTACCATTGGTCTTAATACTAAATAGCATTAAATATAGTTATACAGAGATTTTCAAGCTATTTCTCTACTATCAAGTCTTTTCCCTGCATTTTCGTTGTAATGTAAAATTTTATTTACACAATGTTTTGGAAACTTACAGATATGAGGAGGGTTTCCCCACAGATTTAGATCATCTAAAGGTGCTTTTAATTATTAACCTTTTTATATTTACTATAAAGACATTGTTTAAACCTTCCACTTTTACCAAGGCGTCTCATCTCAACCACAGTTCCTGCTGAGGAGATCTAGCAGACTCCTCTACCTCAGCTGCCTAAAACACATGAAAGCTGCATTACTAGGTGTGTGTGTGTGTATGTGTTTGTATTTCTTAGTAAGCATATGAAAGCTTCCAGTGAAAGGACATCACCTCACACTCTTCCTTTTTTTTTTTTTTTTCTTTTCTACTAAAGATGCAGCCACAGGAACTGGGGAGGAAAGCTGGCAATGTCACATGTTGGACAGGCAGTACAGAGTCTCAGGACGCTCAGTAATGTTAATTCTGAAGTAACATAGCATACACGGGGAGGGTGGAATTAAGCCTTCTTAAGGGCCAAACTAATGGACTCTGTCTAAGCAGCCTTGGTGGCGCTGTTGAATGAAAACCTCTGTTTAATAAGTACCAAGAATAGCAGAAGTTTGGATCTAATAGGAATAAGTTGGTGAATTATATGAAAAAATATTCTAGTGACTTTTGATCAATTGCTGGAACAGTTCTGGAATACTCAATATTCTCTCAGATTTACACATTCAAAAAGAATTCACTGCCTTCATGGAGTTTAAGCAAGATTGCTCTTCAAAGATACTTACCCCCTCCTCTAGGGAAGATTCAAATGAGTGGGCCGGGTTAGCATTGAAAACAGAACAACATGAGGGAAGGATAAGGGAAAGAAAGAGTAAAGGGAGAAGATAAAGAACTTCATTCTGGTTTTCAAATTTCAAAAGCCCAAGAGGGACTACTCAGAGAAATTAAAAGATAGCAGATTAAAAACAGACAGAAGGAAACACTTTTTCACATGATGTGTAGTTAAAACTGCAGAAAATATAATTACCACAGGAAGCACTCCAGTCAAGAACTCAGCAAGATTCTGATGGGTTTGCAGATGCATAAGGATATCAAACGTATCAAGAGCAATTTAAAACTGCTGTAAGGCACATGTATTTCTTCAGGGAAAACTGTCCAAGCATTTTAAAACTGCACAAAGAAATGTGCTAATCAGAGTGAGATACAAAGAAAAAGATCTCTGCAAGATAATGCACCCACAGGATGCCATTAAAGAAATGTCACCTCCTCCTAAATCCTTTGCATTCATTCTCTCTCCCTCCCTTTAAAGGAACAGCACAGAAAGGGACAACATGAGCCCCACTGAAAGACCAGCTCTTTTATGGTGCTGTCTGAGATGAAAAGGTGTCTGCCAGCCATCTCTCTGGCATTTCAGCCACCTGCAGCCTGGCCAGTCTATCTGAAAATATATATTCACCTTCAAATTTATACATGTGGACCTACGGACAGCTGTATTGTTTCTAATATTTTGAGCTCAGATTGTTTTTTAAAGCAGAAGCCACCACATGCAGTATTTCTCATCTTGCTTTTTTACACAACTAAGTAGTCATAGCAATGATGTTTGCTCCTGTTATTTCAAGTTAACTGTACCTGCGCTGTCACGTGTCAGAGAAAAGAAAATCTAAAAACTGTGAGGACGTTTCCATTTGAATGAAACAGTTTGTCAACAGCACAACTGAGTGCAAATGATGGTAAAACACAGGGAAGCATATAACCTCTGTATGTTTATGCTACTGTTAAGGAACTCTAACACTGAATTCATAGCCTTCCTAACTGATATACTCCAGCTGATTTTTTTAGGATCTCTATTCCACCAATTTTAGCCTGTTACTTTATATCCTGTCCACCAATCAGGGCGAGATTATTCTCTTCCTTTTTTTGTAGCATCTTTCTATGCATTTTAAGATGTTAGCATATCCCTTGAACTCCAAATTACATGACACTATTGCTAACACCAGTGCTTGACGTTACCCTAGCAATGAGACAGTAGATGGTATTTGGTATATAAGAAAAGGAATTTTCTGAAGCAGAAGAAATGTCACAAACCCAAGTTTGGCAAGACTGGCTTGAAACTCTGAAATGCTAATTATAACCCTCACTTAGGGTTATATGTATTCCAGCTCCTACTGGAATGTAGTTACTGCTACTAGGGCTTCAATTGTCTCCAGTGTTAAGATGAGAAAAGTTCCACGTCCTCTCTCTTTATACCCCTTTCAGCAATGGAAATCTTTTCACCTTACCTTTGTTCAAACTACTACAAAGCTTTCCTAACCTGCTTCATACTCAGCCTTGTAAAGATAACCTGTATGTAACAGACTGGGAAATACAACCTCTATAGAGACTGTTTCATAGGCTGCACAGTACTCGAGTCACATCTTTGCCTTCAGGTCACCCCATGTTCCTAAATATCCAGACCTACAGCACAACATTCCACTCACAGAGAATCAATGGGGGGGGGGGGGGGGGAAATGTGCTGCCATTAATTCTCACATCAGTTGTCATCTTAGAGACATAGTCTCTCTAATTGTCTGCCTTTGAAACTTCAAGAATAAAATCAGGAATAAAGTAACACACCTGACAATACAAGAATAACAACATTCAACTATACCTGACTCCCTATAAACCACCCAATTCTTCTGAAAACATACAGCCAGGAAAGGTAAAACTAAAATCTATTACACCTTCACTAAGCTCATCAAACTTTCCTTGAATTTTAAAAACAAATGCTCCTTTCAAAAGCAAGAGGGAAAAAATGGTATAGTGTTACTTAGTAGTGAACTGTAAGAGCAACCTTTTAAGTACACGAGGTTCTTCCCAGCTCTCTGACAAAGAAACTAATACTAAAATCCTAATTTAGCTTTCAAGTATTAACTATTCACCATAAGATCTCTTCTCCTGTTTATTTATTTGTTTGTGAATAAATGGAAATACAATCTGCACAGGATCAAGAAAGAAGGTGACAAACATACAACAAAACAGTTGTTGCCTTCAAAGTGTTTTCTACAGGAGAGGTATCTTTGCAGAGAAATAAAACATGAAACCAGTATGAGGACTGGTTAGATGGGAAGACACTCACTGAAGGAACACTGGAGGTCTCTGTACATGCGGAGGCAACAGCCTTAGCTGAGCTTGGTAACAGGATTGTGACTAGAATACTCTGGAAGCAAATTGAGTTTGTTGTATAGGTCAGACTAATTTTTTTCAGTTACAAAGGTTGGTATTACAAAATACTGGTGGCCATACATTTTTGCTGATTATGAAATACATTATCTGTTATTGGAAAAAAAAAAAAAAAGCATCATTTCTGATGCCTCAGAAGAACAAAGCAACCACTTTTTGATGTTTAATGGAAGGAATAGAGAAACAAACATCTACTAAAGGGAGAACATCGTAAGGACTGAAGCAACAGGGAAACTTCCCAGGGATATTTATCAATTGCCCATCCAAAGAAACTCCAACAACTTTAAATAACCTTTAGTGATTTTCTTTCCATTACAGTGTAACAACATCTCAGCAGCTAGCACCCATCCTCTCACCTACTTGCCTTGGCTCTGCACATTTTCCATGAGAAGTTCAACAGTAACAGCTAACTGGCAAAGGTGGAAGGCAAAATAAATCTTAATTTTCCTGCACTTCCAGAAGATTAATGTGCCAGCTTGCAGCCACCTTTGAAAACTGTCGTGTTCCACCTCCTTGCTCACAAACATGAGGTTTCAGCAACCTCTTTGTTAACAGAGCTTTTACACTACCTTCTATACAGATAAGCAGAAGAAACTTCTACCTACCCCAGTCCTGTTATTTCATTTTACTAACTTCACATTATGGGACAGACAGGATAGATGACAGTCTCTGACAGTGAAAATTACTCCATTATGTGTGCAGAAAGGACATAGCTGTATAACTAAAAATCCCTTGGTCTCAGTAAATTCGCTGTTCTTGCAACAGACATTCCAGTTTCCCCACTTCGCTTTTAGTCTCCGTTACTGGTAGCTATGCACATTTTGAACATCAGGCTTCCAGGATGCTCTTCTCTCAAGTATTGCTCTCCTTAGGAAACCTTTCAGCATGCATCATAATTATACTGGAAACTCTGCTTTCACCACATTTTCATTAGGGTATCTATTTTTTTCGCTTTTATTTACCATTGACATAAACGGTAAATTCATGTCATTTAAATGGTAAATGGTAAAAATTGTCAGTTTATTCCCCCTTCCTTTTCCGACTATAATTCTATGAACAGAAGTTCCAATTTCATCATCTTCTTGCTTTCTGAACCCCACCAATGTTTCAACATTTTTTGCTGTTCTACATTTAGCCATGCATAAAATGGTAATGTCAATGTATGGGGATTGCTGCAGTCCCTGTGCCATAAATAGGACCTCAACAAGAGGGCAAGCCCAATGTGATGCATTTACAGTGAAACCAAGCTACAGATAGAGAACTGATTTTTCAGGCAAATAGTAACTTTATTTTCTGACTAAATCTGAAAATGTTGATAAAATTTCCTTGTCAGCTAGGATTCAGCTCCAAGACTGCCTAGTGCACCCTCATTCAGAGGTATTGCCACCCCTCCAGACTGCTCCACTTTACCAGCAGTGCCCCCGTGTCGATTTTTAGAAGCGTTAGTTAAGAAGAGATACTCTTAAAAATGCTGTGAACTGCAAAATTTTGATTTTAAAATACTTCATGAACTCTTGACTGTTTCAACAAAATTGGCTTAAGCACATGCCAATTAAAACAGAATTACACTTAGCATATCATGCTGCATTTCTAAATGCTCACTAGCTTTTCTAACTGCTGACTAGTTTACTGCTTAACAAATAATGTCAGGCCAGATTAAATGGTGAAAGTGCAGAGACAGCTTCGCTTTCAAACATGAGTGAGTTTATCCGTACCTGTTTAGTGACTGAACTCCTTATCCAGATGCTCTGGAAACAGGAATTTTCTGTATTTTCCTTATATTCTCCGATCCTGTGAGGAAGCAGTCGCTGGAAGCAGCTAAGGAATTTTAATCTCAAGAAATTTCTGGGGCTTTTCCAGTAACTATCAGTGCTTGCCTTGCACTTTTTCATTAATTATTAACCACATGTAGCACTATGTTCATTAGCCTCACCAGGCACTTTTTCTCAACAAGGGTAAAAAAGAAAACTTGTGAATTCACTCAGTTCACAGGCATTTGGGTGGGAGCGACACGGGACTTTTCACTTACAGAGCATCAAGTAAAAATACACTGGGTGCCAATACGAGCTGGAAAGGTGGAAGAGAAAGCTACCCAACAGCCCCAGCCGATCTGAAGCCAGGGGATTACGTTGATGAAAACGTCTACATAACCGAGATGCCGGGCGGCTCGCACCCCACGACACACCAGAGGCGGCCCCCAGGGAAGACCCTAGCCAGCGGTCCCCGGCACTGCCGAGAGGCGGAACCCGCACGCTGGCAAGCGGGAGGCACGCTCCCCTCCGCGGGGAGCGGGGCTGAAGGGAAGGGGATGGGTCCGGCATCCTGCTGCCTTCGGGGTCGGCCTGGGCTCGGGCTGTAGGTAGCACCGTCATTTGCAGCAGGCGCCCCGCAGGAGGCTGGCAAGTAGCCGGCCTTCACTGGGAGCTGTTTTACTGCTGCTTCACAGAAGATAAGGCTCAGGGTGCAGCCCTGCTCCGCTGCAGCCATAAAACAAAGCAAACCAAACACAGCGACAAAACCCTAGCGTGTAATGCAGGACTTGAGCCCCGACACCGACCCGACCTCCACCGTGCGCCCGTCCGTGGCCGCCCTCTGCCGGGCTAGCCTGGCTTCGACTGACCTCCGAGGCGGCGGAGGGCCGGGGCCACGGAACTGAGAGATGGGCCCTTCTTAAATGGAGATCTGCGGCGTGCCAGACCGGGCTTCCTTCAGCTGTGAAATGAGGCAAAGTCCAGGCTTTATTTCAGCTGGCCTGCGCTCATGTCACAGACATATTTATCTATTCATTAACTTACTTTTCCTTTTGGAAGACTGTTACTTCTTTTGTCCTGATTCACTCCAGGGTTTAATCATGTCAGAAATGAAGACTGGGAATGAGCAAAATGGGATTTCACCATCACAAGCTCCAGTTTGTGGGAAGAGCTTAGGGCACGTCATGGGGCACTGTCTCCTCGGGTCCTGGGTGGTGGGCTGCTGGGCCCAGCCACCCTTTGGTGTGTGCTGCTGGGAAGCAGGCTCCTCAGCGATGCCCCAGGGACAGACTGGGATGAGCACCAGTGGTTGAGGTGCTCTTCCCATTCTTTGGATTTAGATTAGATTTAGATTTTTTTAGAATTTGACTTAGGTTAGATATAAGGAAGTTCTTCACTGTGAGGGTGGTGAGGCACTGGAATGGGTTGCCCACGAAGTTGTGGCTGCTCTGTCTCTGGCGGTGTTCAAGTCCAGGTTGGACTAGGCTTTGAGCACTCTGGTCTAGTGGAAAGTGTCGCTGCCTGTGGCAGATGATTTTTAAGGTCCCTTCCAACCCAAACTGATCTATGATTCTATGATTATCTCCCTGCCTGACCAGCAGTGGATGGCTAGGGAGAGCCTTGTCAGCTGCCCTGGCCACCCTGGGGCCTGGCCTGCCTGCCCCAGCACAGCCATCTCTCCCTGCTGCTCCACCAGTGTCCAGTGAGAAAAAATCACTGGGCTTCAGCAGCTGCAAAGCCCTTTCTGTTCCTCAGTTCTCACACAGGGGCAGAAATGTAGCGTTTTACCTGAGAAAAGATTTCTCAACACACCCCTGGGCATCCATGAACAAAAAAGCTGTGAGATCCCATGTATGCACAACTTTTGGGATACCTGCTCCTGACTTGCATGTGACCAGTATCTGTTCCCAGTGTAGTGCTAGTCCTTGTCATTTACGACCCTGTTTTGGGGCTGAATGAAGCTGGACACTACCTTTGTACAGCTTCAGATCCTGACAGGCTCTGCTCGGCTGTGAACCAGGCAGCAGCTCCAGCAAACCCTGCCGGTGACAGGCTTGTGCAGGGGGACATAGCTGTTAGAGACCTTGGAGGCATCACCTTCTGGGTGGTAGAGAGCAGATTCACTGCTTACACAGCTGTTTCTCCAAGGGCAGCCTTAACTCAGTCGAAAGGAGCCTTCTTGGGGTTCCCTCAGCTGTTAATGCTAGCTCCAGTTCTTTCTGTATGGCAGACATGTGCACATGGGTACTGGATCAGGTCAAAAATCTCTCTAGGTCTTGTCTAATACTTAGTAGTGGACATGCAGGGACAGACACGTACAAACATGGTCTGTCAAGTAATGATTCTTCCCCTAAAGACTGCTCCTGGCACTGGGTGACCTGTGTCCTGGGGACTTCCAGAGTGAAAGATGGTATTTTTGTAGTCAGTGTCCGTCCGCTGAGTTTTCTGTATCATGATGCTTAAGCCCTTTGTGAACCCATGTGAACTTTTGCCATGTGGTACATTTTGTGTCGGAGAACACTAGAGCTTACACAAGCAGTCTATAAAGATGTAGTTCTGGCTTTCCTGAACACTTGCCCCTGCATGCTTCAGGTGATGGCCTGCAGTGTTTTTATTGAAAGAGGTTGTAATTAAATGTTTTGTATTCTGCTCAGCTGCCTATATTTTTCTATAAGTCTATTACACTACCTTCAGTCTATGCTTTCTAGTTGGCTGAACTGTCATACTATCCTGTTTGCTCTTCCTTGTATCTCTTCCATTTTTACTGCCTCCTGAGCTTCCCTTTCTGCTCCTGTTGTAGGAGTTCCTGTTCTCTTATCCTTTCAAGCACAGCAGCTTATAGTTTTGCTTGTGAAGGTGTGCAAACAAGCAGGAGAGTGCAATGCCTTCTCAGGCACACTGTCTTCTCTGAAGTGCTCTGATATCTAATGCAGGCCAAATGTTTGTTCCAGCAATTTATTGTAAATGTTTGAGACAAACTTCATAAGCCTTCAACAATTTTCCCCCTTGTTTAGCCAGCTGTTTCCACATGCTACATAGTCTTAAATGAAAAAAACTAATTAATTATTCTACCCACCAATTCCTAATTATGAATTTGTTTTATTCCATAACTAGCTGTGTGGTGAGGTAATTTTTCAAGAAGCTCTAATCCTCACAGCTTTCCTCATTTCTGTATTTGTTTCTGTCTTTGGACCTGATTCTGGCAATACTACAGTAACCTGAAAACAAAGAGTTGCCAAGAATCATGCAGAGCACATGACTATCCTGCCGAAGTTCAGCAGCAAAGAGAAGCACTATGGAGGAAATCAAATACTGAAAAGTGTAACTAAAGTATTTGAAAATAGGATGTATCTAGCATTCTTTGTGGGGCAATGAAATTGTACATTTTCGGTATGGAGCTTAGCCATTTGCTTTAAACATTCTTACCATTGTTGGCAGAACCATACTTCTTCTACCTTCCTTTTTTTTTGATGGCAGTTGGAACAGACTGTTTTGTCAGGTTGTAGAGAATACCAGTTCCATAGCTATTTCTCTGCTTGAGAACCCAAAATACCAATCCTTACACCTCTGGAGAATGTGTTTCACAAGGCAGATAAAATGGAAGGCTTTACATAGAAGTGTCTTCACAACTCTTGAGGGAAGAGGAGGGAAACTGACTACAGGACTGGCGAGCAGCACTAAAGCGTCACACCACTGTCTTCACTGAGTTCCTAGTCATACCCAAATCACCACTTGGACAATACCGCTTAAGAGTTAATTCCTTTCTCTGTTCCATTCCCCTCCCAGTCTAGCTCTTCTGAGTCAGAAGAGTTTCATCTCTGAGTGCAGATGAGTTGAGCTTCAGAGCCCATAAAGCCAGGCTGTACTTCTACTCAGAGCTAGCGGCTATGTTTATAAATTCACCTTCCTGCCACCCAGTTATGGCAGCAGAATCTTGCAACCAGCAGATGAAAAACACCTGATTATAGCAAAATATACAAACCTGGGTGACCAACAAGTGTCATAAGACCCTGTTAATCACAGCTCAGTGTCTTGCAATGAACAGATCTTTGTTGTCAAAACATCTCCCAGTATCTGTGCAAAATGATGAGCAATTACAGCAAAATCTCTTCAGGCTAAGAGTGTGCATTGTGAGTGTTACACATGATGAGCAATTACAGCAAAATCTCTTCAGGCTAACAGTGTGCATTGTGAGTGTTACACAAACTTAATTTATTTTGAAGCCTCAGATGTGAGTAATCACAGTATTTAATGAAAATCATATAGCTCTTGGACATAGTTGTGGTTATTATTAGGTTTTCAAATACTAATTAAATTGTGCTCCAAGTTAAGGAAGGAAGACATAAGATTTAGGATGCAGAAGAAACAGAAATTAAGGCAGTGTGGATATTTCAAACGAAGAAATCTCTTCTCTCCACTTGCTGATATTGTTACTGAAGTTCCAAAGATGTTAGACAAACAGTGCCCGAAACATAAAGCAATATACAAGCTGGACATTAACAAACCAGATTAAAGCATCACTAAATTAGCAGTAACATAAACCCAAAGTCATCAAAAGTTCAACTTACTTGAAGGGAGATGGCTCATCTGGTGATGTTTTCATCATCTGGTTTTGCGGCTACAGGCTGAAGCAGCAATTTGGTGTTAAAATATACCTAACTTTAGAGTTCTGTGCATCAGGGTAAGTGCTGCAGCACATGCTGCAGAACGCTAGTCTGATACAAATTTACTCATAGCTTTAAATGCATTTAAGCTGTTTTGCCAGGTGAACTTCATGCTAGAAGGCTTCATATGGGATCAGAAGTCTGATAATGTCTATTGTCCTATGCCTAATGTAAAAGCAATGGAAACCTTCCATCAGGCAATTAATTCAAACCTGTAACATATACCCATTTCTGACCAAGGCTAATTTTGTACTGGTGATGTTCTGATAGCACAGGAGGTACCTGCTGTTAGTGCCTGTTAATACCAGATTTCACAGGCATCATTTTGCCACAGTTAGGGGCAATTTGGACAAAAAGGTACACAATAATGCCCTGCCATTGTGCATGACTATTGGCATGTTTGCTGTGTTGCTTTTTTTTTTTCATGCTGTCTTTCTGTCTATTCCAAACATAATATATACAATAAAGTAAGGGGGGTGAGGGTTCTGGGGTTTGTTTGGTTTTGTGTTTTTTACAGGTTTGTGTAGAATTATAGTCCTTGACTTTTAATGGTTACAGAGGAGGACATTTACAGTGCTAGCACAGCTGCCTTTAACTAAGCAAGAAACAGGCATCTTCAAACCTTTTGCAAGCAAGCAGTGCCCTTTGTTTCAAACTCAGTGAAAGAGTAAGTTGCTGCATGCAAGACAGTAAACTCTTAAGAACTTTAACATGCATCTCCAGATAGAAAAAAATTTGGGACTATCAACCCCCCTGAAGTACTCTGCCTTTATGTGCTGAATTTCATACTGTTAACATCTAACCCATGCCCTAGTGCAATATAAACTTGCATGAAGACACACCATGCAGAAGCCAGAGTGTGACTAAGGCTTGAAGTGGAATGCATCTGAGGTCTTCTACAGTTTAGCAAGGCAGAAATGGGAAAAGATTTGGTCCAATAAAAAAGGGAAACATTTCCAGCCTTCTGTTATTCTGCTAGAAGAACCACCAATCTCCCCACACCACCCCAAATGACTTTTGTAAGCAAAACCATATTTTGTGCAGATGTGCTTTTCCAGCCAAATGCTGATGAACCACTTTGAATACCAGAATCATGGGAGTAAATAATTGCTTTCAGAAAGTATTTCTGATGAGTTTTCTGACAGAATAGCTATTAGGCCAACAAAGTATTTTATGCAGAGTGTATATATTCAGTGAGTTATGGCTTTGTTTTATGCCCCAAAAGATTCTCATGGTGTATGTTTTGACTCCAGTAACCTTCCCAAATGAATACTGTAAATATCATAACAGAATATCCCCAGTAGTTTTCCTCAAACAAAAGGAGTGATCAAGTTCTTTAAATAAAGGCCAGTCTGCCCGTATCAGAATCATAAGACAGAACAGCCAGAATAAAGATATCTTGGGGATTCTGTTTTCCTCTTAAATCTTCTTAAAGGCTGTTTAATGTAACCCACCCCGAATAACCCAGAGTTAAGGCAAAAGATACATCATGTACAGATACAACCAAAAGACAACATTCATTCCAATATAAAATGAATAGCATTGTATTAACGTTTATTTCTAATTACAAGAAACAGAATATCAGTCCCTTATTTGTACAAAAATACCTGAAAGATTACAATTAGGTTCACAAGCCAAAAAGCTATTTACAGTATGAAGCAAAGCATATTGAATAAAGGTTTTGTCTCTTAAGTTAATACCTTTTGCATTCCCTGAAACTTTAAACTTTATTCCATTTTACAGTCACTAAATCTTGCATTGTGACAATATAATTTACGATAAGCAAGTCTTGCCACTGGAAAGGTGCATTGATTGGTCAAACTGTCAGGTATTTAGTGCAGAAAAAGATAAGACAAAACATCTAAACTGAGGCACGTGTTTCTTCAAGATTAATTAACAAATAAAAAGTTTTTTGTACTTTAACACCTATCGTAACATAACTTAACTAGGAACCCCATTACCAAAATGGTTTGGCATTTTCCTTCTCAACATATTCAAGATTGCTACATGAAGTATTTATTTAGAAAATAAAATCACAGGCAAAAAGATAAAAATTCAACAGGCTCCAAAACAACCCTGAGCATCCCCTTTACATTCATGTCATTTAAATACAAAAATAAGAGTCAAATGTCCTTCAGTCCTTGGTATTCTGAGCTGGCAGCCAGCTGAATCTGTTGGAAAACTAAGGTGGCATTGACTGTTTTCCAGCAGAAAGAAGACAAAGCAGTGATCTGCTTAAGTAAGATTGTTGCCACTTTGAAGGTGGTCACTTTCTCAAAACAGCTCACTTTAGCTGGGAAAAGTACAAAATACTAAGTCAACCATCTACATACAAAAATCATGATTCATAGTCAAACTTTTATTCTCAATTTAAATAAGATGCAAGGTTTTTTTTTTTTATATAAATATGAAACACTGCAAATACTATCTGCCTACTGGGAAAAAAGCATGGTTGTCACTAAGCTATGTAAACAGAAAAACTTAAAACTACAGCGTAAATGGTCTTATTAAACTGGTAATGTAGTCAATACAAGTATCTTTTTTTTTCCTAATAGGGGCCAAATAGAAGCATGCAAAGTGAAGTCAGACTTAAGTTAGCTTAATTTCAAGGTTTTAAAATACATTGTCTAGAAAGCAGGAACACTCATTTCACTATGTACAATTAAAAACAAAACAAAACAAAAAAAAACAAAACCAAAAAAAGGTTTCTACTAAAAAAAAATCAAGTTTCTTCATTTTTAGTATCTAGACATAAGATGGAAAAAAATACTAAATGTGTTCTGTAAACTAAAATACAGTGTTTCTATACCATTGACATAGTTATAAGCTGATATGGACGACTCAGGCAGGTTATGGTTTGTCTTAAGCTATTCTCAACACTACGTGAAGACCTAAAGGTGTAGAATTGGTTTACTTCTTTACCCTTTCAGATGGCTAGGACTTCAAACCCAGTGGCAAATATTAGTAAGGAGGAACTAGCCTGCGTAAATCATTTCCCACCTCAAGAATGCTCCATTCCGCACTGCACTCTGCAGGCTCCCAGGGAGGAGTACTTCTCACCATGGCCAACTGCATGAAGCACTGGGAAGTTAATTCAGTAAAGGTTCCTGCACCAGCCATGTTGCTGAAAGAATGGTATCTGCAATTGGAGGATCAAGGCATCTAACTTTAATACTGATTTATCATCAGAAAGTGTTATTGTGTAAACATTAAATAACTGATTTAAGCATTGACAATAAAGTAGTTCTGATGACAAACCAGCACCAGAGCAGGATACATGCTTGTCTGCCTTAGGTACTGGCGTGCCTTAGTGCGTATGACACAGAGATCACCAGTTACCTCAACGGATGATACTGCCAGCAGCTAGTTTACAATCAAATGCGTTTCCATTCCCAGTATGTTCTTTCTCACCATGTAAACTTTCATGGCCCTACAGAAAGCAGAGGGGGTACAGTTCTTTTTATGCCCTATTCCCCAGGAGAGCTTTGTGTCACTGTAGCTTTACTATATGGAAAGAGCTCTTTGAAACAGTCTGAAAATTCAAGGAGCCATAAAGCTAAAAACACTGTTTTGATTTTTTTTGTTGGTTTTTTTTTTTGTCTTTTTATGTTGTCATACTAAGACTACCCGCAGAAGAATCTTCTCACAAAAAAATGGTGGTTTCAAATACAAGTGTAGTCATTCAGTCCTATTCTATTTAGTAACAGTAAGTTTCCTCAGGAAAACAGTCAAAAGGCTGTAAAAAACAAACCACCACTTCAATAATAAAAATTTGTGCATAGAATCTAATACAGTCTTTGCATGACTGGATGCCACTAATATGCCATCAACATACTACAGCCATAATGCTACAAGTCAACAGTTTTAAGAGTACGTATATGGTGGTATGTTCTTTTAGAATTGTATCCTCATTGCTTCTTCAAAGACATCTGCAGATCATCGAACCTCAGGTCTCCAGAGAAGTTTTGAGACACACGCGCACGTACACACACACACTTCTTGATTTTCTTCTAGATTCTTTTAGGCTGAAGCATTCCATACATTTTAGGGTGCAGATTAATACCCAACTCCTGCATGAATTTTAAAAGCCACATCAGCTCCTAATATAGGCTGCATACAATATCCGAAACAAAGTAGGAGTGCAAAAAAAGTGATCAATACAAAAAGTAAACACACTAGTCTTAATTGTCAAGATTATTCCAGGGCAAGAGTTCTTTCAAAGATTTCTCTTCACACTTGTTCCTGTTAAGTGGCCCAGCCAGAATAGTTTCCAGTTCTGTTTCAAATTTACTCATTGTTTTACATACCCTCCCCCCATTTTTGGGATGCTGGGACACTCAGCAGCAATCACTCTTAGGTGTTAGACAAACCAGCAATCTTGGTCTGTTGGCACCTGTCGAATCCATCCCTTTCAGAGTCCCAAGGTGCATAATATTTTTATTTATTTTAACCAACTTACAAATCTGCCAATTCCCCAGTGTCAGCGTTCTCTTACAATTACTCTTCTAGCAAATCCAGTCTTCAGTAAGAGTCAGATTTGAGGTCATAAGGCCACTCGAATGCAGTGGTGTTTGAGTTTGCAGGGCAAGACGCCTTTGTTTAGTTGATAGAATTCAACAAGCTGGATAAGGTCACTGAATTTGGTGTTCCCATCATCCAGGCTGAAAAATATCTGTCCATCATCTTCACACTGGGGAAACAAAACATCCTTTTCAAGTTACACTGCACCTGAAGAGATGCAAGCATGGCAAAACGTTAAGAGTACAAGCATGTGACATAAAATAAATGATGCGTACTATCCAGGAACCTAGCACCCAGAGGTCCTTGAGAAACCAGGCGCAGCACTAGAAATGAACAATGTTAACTCAAGTTGAAATGTTTTGTTTATGAAAGCAAAAGCTTGTGGGCACAGTAATTGAAAATCACAGAGACAGCACTGTTCTTCACTACATAAACAAAAATGCTCCAAAAGTATTTGTTAGCAGTTTGTAAAACTGGCAGGCAAAGCAAGGGAAGAGGGTCTGGACCAATAAAGTGGTTACATGATCTTAAACTTCTTATGCTGCTCTTGATCAAGATAAAAATCCCATAGGTTCTTGACATCTCAGTGTAATGCTATTTTAAGCTCAATGTTACTGGATAACCTCCAGAATAAAACTTTTTAAAGTTTCCCTGAGTTATTCAACATTTGCCTAAGTGACAGGGAGACAACTGCCGCTGATGTTGCTGTCAGTCACAGAGAACAAGTTCTGTGCATTACTCCTATACCTCAGTGACTTAAACTAGTTTTCCAGGCAATGTTAACGAAGAATTTTAATCAGACATTTGACAATTCTAAAGAATACATGCTAATATACTTGCTAATGGAAACATCACGGTTAATTACATCAGTAATTAATAAGAGGTTCTCTTGAGATGCTGGCAAAGCTTCAAGATTTAGAATTTCTTTTTTTGTGATCAGTATCAAAAATAATCTACTTACCGGCAAGATCTGAAAATGCTTTATTTTTTGATGATGGCACAGTGTAAGTACAAATGCCTTTGGATTGCTTTGGCTGTCCCGGAGAAGAAAGAGTCTAGGAGAGAACATTTTTAAGTACATGCTGAATACCACAATCCATTTCTTCATAAATAATCAAAACTACTATGTCATTGTGTGTGACTGCCTAATTCTTCTTTGGTGATTCCATAATGAGCAATTTGCTTTCAGTTTTTATACCATGCCTATGCAAAGTAGCAGATGAAGAAAACAAGAGGGGAAAGACACATGGCAGTAGTTCTTCCCCTATGAATGTATGAGGCTTTTCAAAAGAGTTTCTCTAACTGAGCTTTCCATTACTGATAGGTATTGTCATGAAGGAAAGTGTTTTCATTTAACTCTAAAGCAAATCTGGATTTGTGCAGAAATGGTATCTTGCATCAGATTACAGAAATTCAGTCTTAGCAAAATTACTTTAGGTTAAATGACTGCAATTACACAGGAACAGCTCAATACTTTCTTAAAACGACAGTTAACTAGCACCCACATTATCAAGATGTGGAAAACACACACCGATTTTTCCTCTGAAACACTCACAGGATTTCTCCCTCAGCATCACCGGAAAATAATACACTTTAGGAGTATAGCTAGCAACATCATACACTATGTAACTGTCACTTTCAAGTTGACTCACAAAATTGAAGTCCTAATTCAAATACCAACCTGGAAGAGAAAAAAAATCTAGCAAAAAATGTTTCCTCCCCTTGCCATTTATGAACTAAGGAAGGAGAACCTCTCCATGCCAGAGGAAACAAGAATATACCTTTGGCATAAGGCTTACAGTGCTAATCACTAGTGGATTTGTGAGACTGCCAAGCACAGTACTGGGGCAGGCCTCAAGCCCTCTTAATTGCTAACCACTAAGCCAGGAACACACTCTTCCAAGGCTGAGCTGCAAGAACTGCTTGTAGTCTTATGCACCCAAAAAAACTTCCTCCGGCTCCTCAGAACTGATTGAGAAATGTCAATACCACAAAAATGCACCATCATAACCAGGGTCACTCCAATACTCAGAGACAGGCATGTCTTGCCATCACCAGAAACCACTCATGGTATTTGAACATTCCTTTTTAATCCTAGCGAGACCAGATGTGTGGAAAAGGGTCCAAAGACTTTATAAATTAAGATGGATCTTACCCGTCCTGTGGTTACAGCATTCATGCAAGTATCTCTAAACTATCTTTCATCTAGCCGTTTCATAATGCATGGTAGCATAAGCTGGTGACACAAAAAAAAGCTCAGCACAACTGATCCTGCAAGTGTTTACTCAACCACTGGCAAGCAAAAGGCTGTTCACATAAACAATGACTACTGAGATAGAAACATCCACAACAATAGTATCCAGAGACAGTCAAATGATAGCACTATCAGCTGCCTGCATACATTGCAGAACATCTTACAAGAGCCATGAGAAGACTGTTAACTTTCTACCTCCTTTGCTCAAGAACACATAGAGCAGGAAAACACAGGCAAGATACTTCTGTCCCGTAAACCATGATCCTTGGACCTCAGAGCACACTTTTGCCACTGACCTCACTACAGTCAAACTAACGAGTCTTCACATTCCACAGTAAGTAAGCTGTCTTTCACCACCTCAGAGGCATTAACCTATTTATGAAAACCCCAAGAAAGACAGGCAGCTAGATTCCTAAGGCAACAAGTCAAAATGAGCCCAAAATTGTAAAGATCTGCAGTGTGAGAGAGAACGAGAAACCCAACTTCTCTGTTTGACCTGCTTAGCTAGAACCCAATATCCTTAGCCCAGCAAAAAACGCAAAACAATTAAAAACCACTGCTTGATGAATATGTACATGCAATAGCCATTTTTATTTCTCTAATGTATGACATTCTTCACAAAGATTAGTGATGCTCCTGAAACAAAAAATGCCAAAGAAAGGATTGAACTTAACTGTCTCCTGAGAAGCCAACACTGAAATTTCTACCTTAACCCTAACAGCAGTGACATTAGTGAACTATAGGCAACCATGCTCTCCTGCTCTTCTTATCCTACAAATTAAGAACTGCTGAATGCAGTTTAAGCAACTTCCCTTCAATAACCATAACTGTGTATAAGTAAGGGAAACAGATGCTCAGACGATACTGAAATCTCAATTGCAGACATTTTAGACAGTGCTGGAACAGGTGCTTTCATTTCCTTGCTCTAAAGCAGAAATAGTGAGAAATCACCATGAACTGCTCTGGTTAATGCAAAAGAGCACAAATGGCTGATCATAAATTTGTGGGCAAATAGCTAGGGTACAGCTTTGGAATAGGAATGAATTACTACATTATAGGAATGAATTACTGCATTATAGGAATGAATTACTTTCCAACCCTAACTTTCTCTAAAACTTGATTGCTTCTGCTGGAAAAAAAAAAAAAAAAAAGTTTAAGTGTATCCTTAATATTTTATTTGTAAAATTAAGAGTTAGAACTTACTCCTAAAAACCCATATTCTGACTTTTTGAGATCCAGGCAGGTTACAATGGGACAATACAAGAAGCAGGTTATTCAGAAGTACTTACATACCTGTTAAACCCCTACAGCAGAAGCTGTGTTCCTGTCTAGAATGCCTAGCATCAGATCATAAATACTAAGCAACAGGAATACCTACCCATCTACAAGCCCTTGCTGCTTAATGATCCTGTGAGATTCTTCTCTAGAGATTCTGCCGTGAAACCAGTGCTGTGTCCTATGAATAACTGGAGGCAATAGGGAAAAGAGGGAATGAGAGGATGGTTAAAATCAGTAATGTGCAACAGTTTATTCCACACACTGATTACGTAAACATTTTAAAAGTGGGTATAGTTTTGTTACATCATATAAAATGTCTTTCATCATTCTATATAAGAAATGAATCAATATGGGGAAAAGTGCACCAGCTGTTGCATCTACTTAGTGTATCAAGTAGAGAGGCATTATCTCCATGTATCTTGTGATTTGCAGATTAGGTTAGCGAGAGAAATCTTCTTATTATAATATGGCCTTTTCATAGCTTCTTGAAAATGTTGGACTAAACAATTCTTAGAATACAACGTATAAGCTAACCTGTTAAGAGCACGTCTATCTCTCAAATAATAAAAAGCACTTCAGCTTGCGCTTTCAAGGGTGGAGTTACCCACCAATATTTTTATGAGTTCTGTTCTGTTGTTTTTCAAATGGTATTTTTAAATTCTGTTCTGAATAGAAACATAGACTAGAAACAGAGCATATCTTTCCTCTACCTCTCCAAGAAATTAATATGCAATTTCTTGCTATTTTAAGAAACTTACAATCTCAAAGAGATGCTCAGAACTCACAGGCCTCAATTTTACATTACTGAGTTATTATGGAATAAATACTATTCTGAAGACTCATTTTTGCTCTTAAGATTACCAGATCACTCATTGACTTTCCTTGACTGAACCGAAGGACTGACTTCTGGATTGGTTTAAATGGAAACATTTACGGAGTCTCTATTTTTTATAAAATAAGTTTCAAAACATTAATATTGAAGAAAAGTTTGAACGCACCTTCAAGGGCAAACAAATTCCTTCTACTGGTAATGACACAGAAGCTACTGCTAAACATAAACACTGTATTTGACATTGAGGCATTAATACTCTATGACTGTACTATGTATGTGCAGTCCCCAGTTCATATGTCCCTATATGATATGTAACTCTTATTTACCACCAGAAGCCTCTGATACTACGCTTATGAACCAGCAGAATTTACCTGTACTCAGTGTGGAAGGATGGAGTGGACTTTGGCTACCCAAGATGTTCATTCTTGTGCTACGTTTCTACAGAGAGAATGAATTACCATTAAATCCACACTAAAGCCTCAACAGAAGAGAATTAGTGCACATGCAATACAGATTTAATTTACAGGAAACTGGGGGCTGGGCAAGTTTAATGCAAGGATGAAAAAAAGAAATGCAACTTTGAAGGGGGCTAATCTACAAGCAGCAGCTCATTTCAGTTGGCTTAAAACACGAGCCAGATGTTAATGATGAAAGCTCAGTATCTAAAAATACAAAAAGGAAAAAAAAAAAAAGAAAAAGGAAAAAAAATAAGACAAAAAAAAGAAAATTCTGGTATGTTTCTGCTCAGGCAAAACACCAGGCACTCAGTAAATCAAGCAGTATTTCCCTCCCGTACATAAAGCACCAGCTAATGCTTCAGTAATGACTCCTATTCCCTAAGAGACGAGCATGTGGGAAAACTTGTACTGCAGCTGTCTGTCCACAAGACACTATAAACAAGTTACATCAGTTTTCATTGCAAGAGGTCCTGCCTCTTGTATATTCTGCAATTAAACTTACTGGGAGCAAGCCATTAGTCAGAGCCCCAGCCTCTTCCATGTGGGGAAGCATTTAATTTGACATATTCCTCCTCAGAGACTGGTTTTGCAAACTGGCAGTAAAGTTCTGGTGGGTCTGCTTTCCCCCTCAACTTTCCTCTGGACACTAGGGGGACAGAGAAGCAGTGGTAGAAGGTTGTTGTGAATGTGACAGTTTTGCTAAAGATGGATATTGACTTTCAGATCTGCATGCTTGCAGTGTGATTGCTTCAGGTCGGAGCTAAGCTATACTGTGACCAGCACTGCACTAACATCATAGCACACTCTGTGTTTGGCTCTCAACAGACACTTACTAATTACAAAAATAGAAAAGAAGAGAAGATAGCTACCCTCCAAGCATGTCCTTCTTCCAAGGCAGCACTCTGTGCTTCAGCAGGATTTTCAATAACTCTTCCTATTTGCCCCGAAAAATCCATTGCTACTAGTGAGTTTTCAGATACACTTCTCTGAAAAGGAATTTTCACTTGTTTCAAAAAACAGGGAAAGAAAAAATCCAGCTCGAGAGTTTCATTTCAAAATGTTTTGGTTTCAGAAGACTGTCCAAAGTTATCCTTCAACAGCACAGAAAATACATCTCATTTTTTAATCCCTTGCAAAAGATTTGCAGACACAAAAATAGACATTTTTTCTCTTTAGGCCGTAGGGGAGGGAGAGGATTCAAAGGCTGAGAATAAAATCTACATTGCTCAAGTTGCCCACTTGCCCTATTACCATACTCCAGTTATTTTCAGGGCCAGTTGGGATCCAAATACCGGATGTTCACTTTTAGATAGCTAACAAGTCAGCTCTTGGCCCAACATATTTTAGGAATTTACGTGTTAGTTTTGCCAGACCTAAGCTGGCTTCTGCAGACAGCCAGATGTCTCTGTACTGTACATCTCAAAGTGCCTGACGTATCCAAGATTTTTCAATCATGTGGATCATGTAAGCCTAAGATAATGGAGAGCCAACCACATAAACTGTACTCACGCGAAACGTGAACTTTACATTCATTTGCTACACAATGCTGAATTTACATTTCTTAGCACAAAATTTTCCACTTTTAAAATGCAAAAGCAAATGTATCTTTTCCAACATCATACATTAACGAGGTAAAGGTCATTACTTACTACTGGAGTGGAAAAGTGTGGAAGCATGGCTTTTCTCTGCTGGGGAATTCTGTAATTCTGATACAGTAGCATTCCATACTGCCAAGAGAAATGCAAGATCATTAGTATTCAAATATATACCCTAAGTAAAAAACTGCAGTATTTCACAGTAACTTACACCGGAACGAGCTGCCACCAGTTTATTATTTTCATGATCAGAAGCTATCCCAAAGCAATTTGCATTGGGTGACAGTGATTGGTAGGTGGCAACAGAGCAGTAAATATGCACGAGTTTTACTTAAGACAATACTTTTACAAGCCTGAGTGAACACACAGGTAATTTCTGCCACTCTTGGCTACCACCATGATTTCCTTGTGGAATACAAGCTTCCACTTGAGGTCAGAACACTTGTATTGACTTACCCTCTTTTTACCTGCTAGTAATGTGAACTTAAAGAAACGTCTGCATAAGATGTTCAAACTCAGTTTTCATAATGATAAAAAGTAAGAACATTTCTAATTCACTACCTCTTTTTAATAAATTTCATCAAGAAATAACACTTTTGGTACTTATCTATAAAAATAAGGTGACTGAATTCTAGTCATGCTCCTCGTTGAACATGATAAATTTTAGCAACACTAGTAACTAGCACGGTAGGAAAACACCTACTCAGTGCCTTCCCTAGAGGCACAGTGCTGAAGTATAGCAACATTACTTACTGAATGTTCTAACTGAAATGGTATAAATAATTTTGTAAACACGGTAATATATGACCATAGAAAGCTAAATCAGTAGGTATATAAAAAGGAGGGTCACAGCCACAGCCTGGGGTCACAGCCTTAATTCTCCCTGACTATACACCTTTAATCATCTTTCAGTGTTCCTCAAACTTTAAGTAATGTTAACTGCCTCAGGGTGAATGTTCTATATACAGAAATTACTGCTATACAGTACCCTGTATGAGAGAGAGATTCTTCTGAACAGTCACAGCAAGATGCATGCCTACGTACTTGGTTACAGTTAATGCTGTACACTGTGGAAGTTTTTCCTTGCCATTCAAGAATATCAGTGCCCTGACCAGTGTATTCTTCAGAGGTGTCTTCAAGGTACAATTCATTACAATTTTCTGATCCTCTGTTTGAGCACATTCCCCACATGCAAAATTTTGTGTAAGTAAGGAAAATAAAAGACAGCTGAGAAGAAGCACTGGGACTAAAACTCTTACCGTAATTGTTTAGTGTGTATTAAATGTAAGTCAAGTAACTGCAGAATGGATTATGATAGATAACAGAGATATCAGCTCCACAGAAATTAAATACGAATCTTGTAATTGGGATTGCTTCTCGCATCCTCGCCCATACTATGGCTAGTGCACCTGCTTTATAACAATTTCTGTACTGCAAACAAGAATCTCGTATGATTAAGAAATATGGTAACACTTGGAGAACATTCAAAGAGAGATGCTCCAGTTTGGAAGGTGACCACTTCATGCAGATGGAGAAGAGGCACTGTGTTTTCATATCCACAGGTCTAGGAGTCTGATTTGCTTTCCCTATGCTTACAGGGTTTTGCGTGATGGACAGTTTGCATGGGGAGAGGAACAGGTAACTGGAGCAAACCACTGTTATGATCGGAGGATAAACAAATGAGATAAACAATTCTGAAAGGGAGGGGAGGAATAAACACTGACCTCAGTGGCTGCAGGCAGCAGCCATGCCCTCATTTCTAAATCTGAAATCAGCTGTTTGCTACCCAGAGAGCCAAAGCTGGCTAAGCTGAAGGTTCTCCATCTTATTTTGGTGGACATGTATATAGCATCAGGTGCTACAGTATCACTTTGTGCATGCCTCTATTTTTTATCACATCTTGCATGTTATGCTTTAGCACAAATTATTAGAGTTGGGTAACTGTGCAGAAGAAAGGTGAGATTTTCATGGGTAATGACATCTGTACATATTTATTATATATATTCCCTTTAATATGAGGGACGATGCAGTAAGGTACAGAGAAGAACATGGTAGTTTTCAAGGCAGCATCTTCAGGGAAAGATTTAAATACAAACAAACCTAAAACTTGTGCACATTTCCCTATGAAGATCAGGAAGTTCCCTGCTTCAAAGAGTGTGTAAGTCAAGCTTCTTCTCAGTTCTTTCCACGCTGATTTTGTTTCAAAAAATCTGTGAAGCCTCCTACCATATTATCAAGTAATCTCATTGTTTCCTCTCAGATATGAATAACTTTCGCCTAGAGACAGGCCTGCTTATTTTTGTTACTTCTTAAATAGATCCTTCATAAAAATGAGAAGACTGCAAAAGCACTAGACAGAGCTCTGTTCTAGTTAAAAAAACCACTTATCATCATCAAAAGATTTTCTTTAGCTACATATAAACTTGCAAATACCTTGTTAAGCTACTTTTTTGATTCACATATCATTAATTTGGCTCCAAAATGAAAATGATATTTGATTCATATATGGAAAGAGTTGAGCTCAGTTCTGTGCTAAGCTTAGGAGGGACAGATCTACCAGGCATTTTGCTCTTACTGTGTCATTCTGGAGGCAAATGATGTTTAAGAACATATAGGTATCTTCTCATGAACAAAATAATGAGTGCAACTTAACTATAAGTATAGCTGTATTCCCATAAAAGAGATTAGGTACCTTGAGGAGTCGAAAGGCAGTCATCCAGCACGTCCTGCTTTGCTCATCTTCAGCACACAACAACCTCAGTTCCTTAGTTTCATTTCTTACTCTGTTGGGCTATAAAGCATTACAGGGAAGTCAGCTACACTGAGCAGAAAACCAACACCACTGTCAGCTGACTGCAGAGTAAAGGCAGGTACAGTATTAGTCAGAACTGGCCAGAAAAAAAGCTCGTGTCACCCTGAATTAAAGCTCAGGAGAGGCTGAGCATGCTTTGAAAGAAATCACTTCCTCAGCTGGGTGCAGTAAGATAAACATCTTATCTTAGTGACTGCTTTGAAATACCCTGCAGCCTGACAGTTTATCAGAACAAGGTTCTCACTCCATGTTAGAACCAGAGCCAAGGCATTTGTTCTTTGTTTTTTTATTTATTTATTTAGAACTGTGGTAAGTTTTATGAGTCCCCATTTTGAGATGAAGAACCAAAGTTTCTGTAACTGGAAGTCTGCTTCCATCAGCTCAGGATCCGTCCCACAGCCAGTCTCTACTGAGGCAAAGCCATGTTGTCTAGTTCTGGAATGGCTGCTAGGAAGCAGACTATTTCACTCACTGCTGTCAATAAAACCAGCTCCCAGCCTTATTTTCTTCTCAGAAAATTACATGGAGCTTTGAAATACTTTCCAAACCTATCCATCAGCACAACAGTTTTTAACAGTTTTTAAAATCCTCAAAGGCAACTGCTGATTTGTATTTCCATTCGCCAAGACAATCATCTTCTTTAAATAAAAACCTCTTGCCCACAATAATTGTGCAATTACACCAGATCAGACATTGGTCCTTTGTTGCTAAGTTTTGATGCTTGCTGGCCAGAGAAACTTTTCTATTCAATTAGAGTACACGGGGGAAAAAAAAAGGATTTCATCTGTGGGGTGAACCAAGGCCACCTCACAGGCACACCACGCTTCAGCACTGAGCTGATCTTGCACTGAAAATTTCCCAAGCCAAAGGAGCACCAGACAGAGTGTTAAAAGTGTCACATAAAATGATGGCAAGATTCACAGGACATGCCTGCCAAATGAAAGACGTTAAAGATCAAGTCCTCATGACAGAAATGCTATCAGAGTTTTACATACAAATCCCATTTAGCTGGGGGCTGGGAGTACTCCAACCTACCAACACCATCTTGAACTTTGGAAGAACTTAATGAGAAGAATTACCTTTATACAAAATCCAAACTCTGCAGGTGCATTGTACAACTTCTTGCCTGCTATCAGCGAGAAGATATTGCTGTCTTCTAGGTCAGCCAGTAATTGCAAGTGTCTTGGCTCCTGGGGAAATAACGTGTTTTACCATACGTAAGTGTAAGATTTTGGAAGATCTTGCTACTACAAGCTTTGCACTCTCTCAAGACCGAGCTCCAACAGAGGGCAGTGTATGAACACTGTGTTCCTCTCTCAAGCCGCCTGAAATGGACGTAGCATGTCACCTTTTAAACATCAGCCTAGTAGCAGGTGTTTTATGCTAGAAGCTGACAAAATACTTATTTGAACATATCACATTAAAAATGGCATAGCCTATTACACTGCTCCAGAGAAATCTGTCAGTTAGATGATATAAAATACTGTTTAAGGTATCATTTAAACTAAATTCATGTGCTTAGAGAGCTTGATTTCTCTTGCTAACTTTCTTAGCATGACTTCAGTAGCCACAATGATGTTGTTCAGCTAGTTTGGTTTTATTATGTAATAATGCTGTATAGCTATTTTCATGCATTGAGAGCCAAGGGCTTGATTGTCATTTGATCATGACTTGCTTATCCTTTTCTATGCGTTAAAAAATAGGAACACTGTGTGCAGATATTTAAAAACCAGCAAAAAATACCCACTGCAAAAGCAGAAAATGCTTTCACATGCTACTACTGTGCAACTTCTTTTCCAATCTTACCTTTGAAGTTCCTTTTGTAGAACAATAAAGTCCTGATCTCCTCAAACACACATACAATTTCTTCCATGATTTCCTACCCAGCTCCTTCACATGCAAGAAACCTTGAATTTCAGGGCAGCTACTGGAGTTTAAAAAGTTCTGTTGGAGAGGAAAATGTAAATAAGGCTCTTGTCCTATGGATGGATCATAAAACTGGCACTGTGTTTGCAGAATAGAGAAGCAAATGGCAAATCACTTTGCTGACTTGGGGCAAATTATGCTTAAACTGAACGAGATGTTTATACTGATTTATGACCAGAATGGGTATTCATGCTCCTCCTGTTGGATCTACCTAACTCCTCCTGCCACTGACATCTTTCTGTTCTCTGTGTCAATACTTAAATCTCCAAAAGGCTAACCATTTCTCTTTATCCCTATTCTTCTTGCACTTGGCCTGAAGGGAAACAGTTATTAATTCCTAAAATAATACCTTGTCACAACAATTCTGGCAACTAGTTTGACTTGGAAACACTGGCCAAGATCTGCAAATTTATCCCGAAGTTTTAGAATGGGAACAGCCTATTTCAGGATTTCCCACGTTAAAGTCTTATACATCACATGCACCTGACCCAAGAGATACAACACACAACAGAATATTTAACTCAAAATGAAACACAGAGCAGTCAAATAAGTGTCAGCAATCATATCATGCCTCAAGATCCAGAAGTATTTAAGTTCTTGACATAATTAGAGGGACCACATATGGAATAATTTGATTTGTGGTACATCAAAGGAATGAAGTATTAACTACAGTTAGCGAACTGATGGATTGCTCCCTTATTACACTGGGCCAGATTTTTAAATGATATCTTGCTTAGTATGGTTAAATGCCAAACTTATAAATTCAATAGCAGGGAGAGAAATACCTAAATCTGGTTGGCCTAGATGCTTCTGCAATTCTTCAAAGTTTTGTTTTGGTGTTATTTGGTGGACAATGCCCACAGGAAAGAAAACCGAAAATCAGTACTTGTGTCAGAATCCTTAGCTGCATTAAAACCTAGCCTATTTTCCCAGTCCTCCTCCCTCCCCATCTCAACAAAAGAGAGTCAGTACAATCTGCAAACATGTGAAGTGACAGAAATCAAGCTAAAATCAGTTATTTGTATGCATACTTTATCTATTTGTGCCTTCTGCTTTATAATTTGCCTGTTATTCATGGTACTGTCTTCCAGGCATCAGGGTGTTATATTCTTAACATAGTGCTCTTTATAATAGACTGTGTTTTGATTTGGCCTCATGAGTTGAAAGTCTCCTACTTGAGGAGAAAACTAAAGTGAGAAAGACTTAGATTACAGGTTTTAGAACAGAGTGCTTGCACTGAGAGGTTTAAGTGAACGAGTTATAGGTCAAAGCCGTAGCCCACCCTTCAGCACCATCCTTGGAGGCCAAACAGCTGTGCCAAGACTGCAGTTCCTTCCTGAGCAAGCAAGAAACTATATAGCGACATCAAACCTTGTTTATAGACTCAGTGCACGTGCTACTGCCATGCAGATTACATAACTCTACCAAGACATACATGTAAGGTGCACATTCTTGTAATTTAACTTGGGAGGCTTTAAATGGGATTATTTTGCAAATATGACTACAAATTTCCGTCATGACTTGGACTTACTTCTTAGGGGATTATTTTTCTACATAAAAGAGCAGGTAGTTGGCTGAACCATGAGGAAGTTTGTCCTTACTGCTAATCCTTGCCAGGCCCAAACATGGGACACAAGAAGAAAAAACAAAGGCTCTCACCATCACAAAAGTATCTTCTAACGTACACACACATTTTTACACTTTCTCCTGTGCTATGATTTGGAGTATAGACAAGAACTTCTGTATTTATAGATATGTATCTGCTGAGACTGTTTTAGGAACAACACTAGGTGGCCAAACAAGGTATCCACAGATGAATGAATATTAATGGAACAAGTGTGTTTGAACACAGCTATGCATACTTACAACTTACGTATCAGTGTCGCTAGGTAAGATCTCTGTCAGGTATTTTCAGCATTAGTCCTATACACCAACGCGCTACACTGGTCCTTCTCCGACCAGTTATTTCCAGACCTTTCAATTCTCCCTCCCCTTCTCTCAACCTCTCCCCTCCAGCTCCAAAACTTTCTTTTTCCATATGGATAACTTACAGTACCTGCAACAGTTGTGACTGTGGGATACTGCCATTTGTTTGCTGGCACCAGGCAACCATTTGCTCTGGAAAGAAATTCTAGATACAAAAAAAGAAGACAATTGGAAGTCACATTGTATTTCAACACTCTTACATTGAAAACATGGAATTTTCTTCCAGTCACTAATTTATTTAAACTATCACTCTTAACCCAATTTGGAGATCCCCTGACACTGAAAATAATACTAGGGCTTTCAAGTGCAGCTCTTCCCTTCCTTCTGCTCACCAAACGCCCATGCAGACAGAATGTGGATTTTTAAAATATCTGATATGCAGCATTTCATAAGTGCATTCCCATCACTTCTGCTGAAGGCTTTCAGGGATCTCTAACAGCCTCTACTTTCTAGGAAAGGACAGGATGAATGGTGCTGCAGGTTGGATATGCAGTGACTCCTTGCTTATTGCATATTCTGCCACCAGATTTCTGGCCTTCCCTCTCCATCCAGAAAGGCTGTTTGGCGAACAAACTCTCTGTAATGCCACTTGCCATATGGAAGATGCAGAACAGGAGGAATAACAAGTTTTCTCTACCCTCATGGGGTAAGCTGGATGCAAATGCCTTAAAAGAAGTCTTAGGCAGCGATGCTGCACGATCTCCAGTATGGATATCTCTACCTTCAACAGCACACTCCTTCTAGCCAAAATACAGTTTTTCAGTGCTATATCTGCATGCCCCTAAAACCTGCTGAGTCCCTCAGAAGGCTCCAAACAAAAGTGCCATTTGCAGACCTTAATTATGAAAACGAGTTCATGTGTGACTGTGGCTTTCATTTGGTTGCTGAACAGTCAGGTTATGCTCAGAGCTTGAAACCCTTCAATCTGTCAAGAGAAGAGCACTTTACAAAATCTACCCTCTATGTTTATTTTACAGTGTAACATAAGAGAGCCCAGTATTTTTTCTTGTAATGACAGGCCAGCATACACTCCATGAAATGAAATAATAAAATGAAATAATATTTCATGGGAATGAGGACACGTGCAGTGATTAGGCTCTGTGCTGCATACCCTGCTTCATGAGCTACATTTGAGTAAACTCAAAGTGAACATCTACTTCCTTTCTGCCATCCCGCAAACACAGAAGCAAGCATTGTTTAGCACCCAAACAGGTGCTTCTACAGAGCTTTTCGATTTCAGGCATCTAGTACAATATCTCATTCACACTGAATCTTTGCATGACAAAGGTCAGACAGTTTTCTCACTGCTACATCAGTGACTTGACTTCAGATTTATTCTTCCTGTTCCCTTTTTCATTTGCTGTGTTTTAAAATGCCTATGTAATTCAGCACAATGAATTTACTATACACAGCAATTACATGAAGTCATTTTTGAAGTTTTTAAACATTATTTGAAGTATGAAGACATGCAGAAATGTCTGAAATAAAACAATGACTGATTATAACAAGATGAATCACAACTAAAAGGTTTCCACTTTAGAGCATTCATCACTCTTCAGGCAGTATTTCAGGCTTTAGGGCATAAAGAGAAGGGATGAAGAGGAACCACCATTCTGCCAGGTAAGATGCAAAATGAATTATGAAAGCTAACATTTACCAGCCTCTCTTGAGCAGAAACAGTGCCATATGGCAACAGCTAATGCAACGGATAGGGAGCCTTCACATTCTTACACCAAAAGAATGATTTATTCTCTGATTGCAGGAGCCTGGGACTGAATGCCAAGCATTCTGGGTTTTACTTCCATGCTCTGTTATTAATTAAAGTATACTGCATGAAGCCAATGTGCTAGCTCCTATGATACCAAAATTTCTGCGCAGCACTCAGATGTTCATAGGTTATCAGATGGGAAGATCGACACAAGTAAAAAATTACAAACACTCCCATGTACAGAAACGTTTCACACAGTAAGTTGAGGCACAGTCTCTGAAACAAGCACTAGCGGATGACAAATGTACATGCAAGCTCAAGTGCAAGGATGCAGCAACTGTGCATTAGTGCCTGTGAAGACAGGAAAAAATTTATCACCCACAGTAACTTCAGCAATAAATTTTCGTGTGACCTCATGTATTTTTTTTCTTCAAATACCTAACTGACCCAAAATCTGTTCTCACCTAAACTGCCTCTGGATTATCCTTCATCAGTTACCTAGAAGGGTTGTACCAGCTGACATCAGTTCATGCCAACAACCAGTTTTAACTGTTCAGATAAAATGTGAAAAGTAGTCCCCACATAAGCAGTTACACTGCAAACAGTTCAAAATGCCAACATTCAAAGTATCTTATAAATCCAGGAATGAGTATATAGCTATGACATACAAGACTTTTCAAGCATAGATACACATGAGGACATAGAGAGGACAACTTACTGTCAGCAGAAAAGAACGCTAGTAAAGCACGCCCATAGGTGAGACACCGTTCAACACATATGACAATAAACTGGAAATGCCTTAAGTACTTTAGGGGTTACCCAGAAGGTTTTTTTCCTAAAGTATTACTGTCGGCAGTTAAACGGTTTGGATCCTGCATGCTGTGCGATCAATTTGCTTCAAATAAAGTAACTTTGAAGATAATGAGTAAACTGCACTTCTGATTGTTTTTCTTAAACCAACAGAGATTTCCCTGTCTTGGTCACTCTCCAACATAATAGCCATTTTGAAACAAGTACATTTGGTAACTCGAGGTTTTTAGGCTGGGAGGAGGGTACAAGGAACTTAAACATCGGTTAAAATTTCTTTGGAAGGAATTCTGCTTGTTGGTTGATTTTTGGTTTTTAATAGATGTTTAAGACATAGCAGGCCCAGCAATGTTACTGTGATCCATCCCTTTCTCATTGATGAAAACAAGGAAGCAATGAGACTCACCATGGGATTTTTAAAAAATTCATATTTTGCGTAATTCTTCCTGAACAAAAATTTACTTTCACTTCCCATTGTGGACTCAACTTGAACTATAAGCTCATGATCTTCCAAGCACCTCTCTGTGGAAAAAGAACATGATGTTAACACACAGCCAACCAGCAGAAGCAGCGAGACTAACTTTCACAGAACAGGAGTAAAATAACCCAATCTAATTCCATTACCTTTTAAGAAGTTATCAAAACATATTATAGCTTCCAAACCGCACCGCCGTGAGGCATTAAAAAGAACTAAGGCCTAAGTATTGCAAATTTTATTGTCACATGGCAGTGTTCTTCCAAGACTTCCCACATCTGGGCTTCATAAGCACAGACTTTGAGAAAGGAAAGAACAGAAGACTTTTCTGTGTGCAGTAGCTTAAATGATACACATGAACCTCATCTTGTGGTACTGGCTATATGCTGTGGATCTGGAAATGCGCACAGATTTAAAGGGAAAAAGTTGTGCAAAGGGCACCGTTAGGCCTTGAACTATCACAGAAATACAGTGTCCTATTTGATTACACTCTATAAAACCAGTTCATTTCAAGGTGAACTTCAGGCCTTTATTGTAGATGCTAGACAATGGGGTTTATTATGAGAGAGGTCACAGGATCTACTTTACAGGAATACTGACAGAGACAAATGTTTTGTACACATGACAGGGCAATTTTCTGCTCTAGATTTGGTTACAAGGTAACTCCCCATAACCACCACTGCAGTGGTCAAAAGAATGGCACATCAAAGCACGAACAGATAGCTTAACAAATCCAATTCACTGAAAGCAGTAACTCTAAAGAAGGCAACTGGGCTAAGTGTGTGCTACTTAATGAACTCATTATCTTGGCAAATCTTCAGAAGTTTCAGAGAAAATATTTAGGTGTTTTTCAAAAGCCTGAATAGTCAGTACTTTCACCCCTTATATAACAGTAAATAAAACACAAGGGCAAACAAAAAATCACTTTTGCAAAGCCCTATCCAACATACATGTGACTTGCTGGCCCAAGCAGTTTGCAGAGTCCCTTTGCCACTTCGTGTTCCTGCATCCTTGCATTCCCACGGTTAGAAATGCCAGGCTGCCACCCAGGTTCTCTTGGGGTGTTTGTCTGGGGCTAGAAAGCAAGCAGTCACTGGTACCTCAAAAAGCAGCAGGCTCCTGAATGTCACCTGAATTATTCAACTTTGCAGATTAATGTAAGTTCTTCGACTGAAAATTTAACCCATCTCTGAATGATCCCATTGTCTTCTACACCTGCATTTACATTGTCAGTCACCAGGAGCTCATGGATGACTTCAGCATTTAAATCGCATTAGCAACATCCAGCCTTGCTATGGATTGTGTTTCAAAGGTTTAACTGGGCTGCTCTCAAATTAAGAGCTGCTGCTTAACACATTAGCCATAACAACACTTCTAAGGGGTAGCTATCTGACTAATGTATGTGACAATACTGCTTTTGGTAGCAGTTAATTGAGAACATTTCACACCACCTGAGCATTCATCACCTAAACCTTCATGTTACCTAGAGGCTTCACAGGTGAAGTTTTAGGTATCGCCGCTGATCTGTTGCTGCTGTCATGGCTTTAAGCAACTGGTTAAAGTCCAATCTCTTCCACACTGTGATGAGGACAGTGGGCCCGTGGGGATGGAGGGCCTTTCCGGTTTTTAAATTACACTTCTTCCAGAAAACATCTAATTATGTTGGTATGAATCTTCACCACAGTATGAGCCCTGAAAGACCACGTGTTCTGAATCTGCCTGCTTCCGTCACTGCACAAAGTTGTGGTCCTTGCTTTCCTAACGCACTAAAGATTGCTCAGCTAAGGGCAAGTATAAACCACATCCTGCTCATTCCCTCCCGAGGAAATGCAGTACAGATGGACGTTTGTCTATTTTTTTTTGCGTTTTGATTGTTAGTTTGTGTAAATATACCCAGTGCCTGTTTCTCAGATGATTCAGGCAACTGACCTAGATGTCCTTTTTTTACTAAATCAAGACCCTTGTGAGATTCTGTGGTGAAACGCCTGCTGATTTAATGTTTAGATTTTTATTTTGATGGTGAAAGACACCCTTAAGAAAAGGTGCACATTTCATAGCATGCGTATGCAAAATGGAAGCTAGTCCTGGTCAGTTTGCTGCTTCTTCACAGAGGCTGTGCACTTGGGGAAGTCCTTGGTAATTTGCATCTGGTCAGTACAAACGGGATGAATTGCCACTTGACACAGCAGCAACTCAACCTCAACCCTGCTTTGAGATTCCTTCTACAGAATTAGAAGCACAGGTGTCAGCCCATTAAGTTCAATAGGTCAATCTATCTTCAAGTGGCACTGTTTTCTGAAGTGACCAGAAACGTCTCCTTTTGTTTATCTGATAGGCTTAAATCAGTCTTCTGGACCTGCTTCCCAGAAGAACAGGACAGACTTTCCATCCCTTCTCCCCACAGAATTGCCCTGTATTATTGTATAAACTTCTATAGAAATATAAAGTGATACAAGATGGGAAAAGGAGCTGGATTCCATCATGAACAACTTGCAGGCGTGGCCCAAAATTCCCAATTAGAGAATCACTACAAATGACAGGTGGACTGATGTCTGAAATAGCCCACGCTGCTTTTGTATTTTAGCAGGCGCTCTAACTGTTCCACTTTTAATTCAGTCAGGTTAAGGGAAATCAAATTCAGTGCACATGTAAGCAAGAAATCTATGTACAAAACTATGCAGCAATTCTTTCTAACTCTACATATACTTTACTTTCCCTTCAATCACGTACAGTCAATTCTGGAGCTGGAAAAATGCGGCCTGTAGGTAGGGACCCTTTCAGTGTCCAGACACATATTGTCGTGACAGTCTGTCTTCATAATTATTATTTCTGTTAATGTCCAATACAGGTATATCAGTTCCTATTCAGAGGGACCCTGACATGCTTGTGAGGTGGGCTGATGCCAACCTCATGAAGTTTAACCATGCCAAGTGTAAGGTCCTACACCTGGGTGGGAGCAATCCCAGGCACAGCTACAGGCTGGGCAGAGAAGAGATTGAGAGCAGCCCTGCAGAGAAGGACTTGGGGGTGTTAGTCGATGGAAAAATGAACATGAGCGGGCTGTGTGCGCTTGCAGCACAGAAAGCCAACCATATCCTGGTCGAGGGAGGTGATCCTGCCCCTCTACTCTGCTCTCAGGAGACCTCACTTGGAGTATTGTGTGCAGTTCTGGTGT
>JANRGW010030916.1:36180-78052 GCA_024733675.1 Psilopsiagon aymara | reverse complement strand
GTCCCTGCCCATGGCAGGGGGGTTGGAACTAGATGATCTTAAGGTCCTTTCCAGCCCTAACTATTCTATGATTCTATTCTAAATTATGGTAGTTAAGCATGGAGAATCATAAAAGGAGAACACTACATTTTATGAACATGTTAGGTGTATTCCTATCTGCAAATAAAATGATGGCACCAATTCAAGTATCACAGACTGCTTAAATCTTGACCACAAAATATTTTAAATACTAGTGGTACAGTGCAGGAGGAACCATTGCCTTATCAAATTGTCAAACCATTGTCAAATCTAAGCAAGTCTGATGGTAGCTTGCCATAGCATTGCCTCCAGTGAGAACACAAATACTTTCTGCAGTCCAATAGCTGTTTGAAGTTATTTGCAAGCATATGTGTTATCTGGAATATGCCTGACTACATGTGCAAAGTAAGCAGTTAAGTGAGAGTGGTTCTTTAAAAACTGAGACCTAGAAGATCACCACAATGATAAATATTCAGCTGGCTTCAAAAATTTGCTCTTGTCCTCAGTTTGCCCAACAGTAAAAAGCTGAACTGCTTCTGCAAACTCAACTCTTTTGGCAAGTAATATTAGGCAAGACTAGGGGGGAAAAAAGAGAGTGAATTTAATGAAGGAATTTTGGTGGCCTTCAAGATTACTGCCTACAGCATTAAGTCGGCAAGGATGCACTGAGTAAGAAATATTGTCTTCTGGAAACGTAGAATTCTCACTGCTTTTAAACCGTATTTCTTTCCACATTGCTAAGTATCTATTTGCCATTGTTTCATACCTACACTAGCAATCTTATTTCTACAGGGAAAAATATGGAACACCAGACACCTGGTAAAAACTTTACCTAAAGTGCAAAGAGGTTACTACCTTGATCTAATAGCCGAAGGAATACAGGGAAGCACTCATGCTACTGAGAAGCTAGAAATAAGCAGCTATATGACAAAAAATTCAAACTGCAACCAAAACCAGGTGGATGCACGAAAGCTGGTATTTATAAAGTTTATTGGATATGTCACAGTGTTTACAGTGACAATATCAAGAAATCGGATGCTGTCATATACTATATATAGACTACATATACTGTATATATACTATGTATAGTATATTTAGTGTATATATGTATATATACCAAGAAATTGGATGTTGTTGCCTTTGGATGTTGTTGAACTCTTTTATTCCTTTTTCTGTCCCCATCCTTTCAAGTATGTGAAATTTGTATCATTACATCTTTTTCTATGCTTTAAATACTTTTTTCTTTGTCTGTTCTCTTCACACCCTCAAAGGCTGCATTACTTTCCACACGGATCTACTGCATGGCTCACGGAACAAAGTTTGGTGGCTGCTGAAGCCTCAACCTGCACACCCCATTTCTCTGGGACAGCCAGGGCCTCGCTTTGTGCTTCAGTGTGAAACAGAAGTCCAAGGCAGGCAGGTCCCCATGTATATAAATGCAGCCCGGTAAGTGTCTTGCTCTTTTCCCATCATTGTTAATTACCAAGTTATTTGTGTGTAAACAGAAGCTTTTGATTTCCTAATCAGCCTCCTGCCCGATTCATTCAGAGATGTCACACACCAGAGTTTGACAGCACAATTAGTCACCATGGAAGCTATTGTGATGTCACAAACACTGAATTGTGGCATCACTGAATGAATCTGGCAGGAGAAGGATGTTGGTTACAAAGGAGAAGGCTTCTGTTTACACAATACCTTGGTAATCAGCAATGATGGGAAAGAGAATATAGAAAAAAGAGAGCCTGGTAGTTCAACGAGCATTGATAAAACTGAAAATCTGAAAAGGCTTTTAGAAGCACGTATGTGGCATATTGAACTACGGAGATAAAGGTTCTGTAATTTCATTCTTCACCTCGTCCTATGTCCTCAGACCTGAAAGTATACCACAGACATATACAGCTGGGTGTTTCATGCTGATTTTGTAAGGTACTTCTGTATTAGGAAAGATACCAGTAGCACCATTAAATCAGGATATCCTATGATTTTTATTTTCCCTTTTTTTTGAGTGCCATTCTACAGAGCTGTGAATTTATCTGCGTTTAACAGTACCACTTTCGAGCATTACATATCCAGCAAATTGTTTCCCCTTTTTTACTTGTGTGGTTCTGACTTACATTTTTAAACATAAGCCCCTCTGCTAGCCACAGATAGCATTCACAGCTTCAGCGCTGGTGATCGCAGCTTATGATTTGTCTTCCCCTATTTTCTAGAAAAGAATTCCCCGTGAACTATATTGACTAATACTCCCAAATGCTATACTTTCTAAAGCGCTATTGTATGCTATGCAGAATTACAGATAGCGTATCTGAGCAATACGCGTTTGCAAGCTGCACAGCAGAACCCTGCAACTAATCAGCGCCACAAAATAACTGGAAAAGCAAGCCTGAATAACATGAGATCCTTTCAGGTACTGTAATTAAACCAATTCACGGTGTTATTTAATTCCCCACAGTTCTTCCTCTTGCTGCCTTCTTGGAACTGTAACCATGACACCTTAATTTCAATCAGGTGAAGGAGCCGCTGCCTGGAGAGCAGATGCCACTGCTGGTCCAGAAATTGCCTGTGGATATTGCGGGTGGTGCCACCATTTTTTCCCCTGCCTCAAGTCAAGTTCAGCCAACCCCCTCCCCCAGCTCAGCATGTCTAGCTTTCATAAGCATTACTGTAGGTATGCAAAGCTGAGTCTGCTCACCCAGGTCTCTCAGCTGGTGATGAGCTGAGCTGTTTCACAGGACTGGTACTCTAAGGATCAAGCTTCATTTGCCTAAGCTGTTTATTTGCAATAGCTTCAGACACAGCAAGGTAGCAACAGAGCACTGGTGTGAAGATTAGACAATCATTTTTCCTTTTTATAATAAAAAAAAAGGGGATGGGAAATCAGGGAAGGGCTTAAAATGGCTTAAACGCTTAACACATGAAATTGTAACACACAAAAAGCACGTATGCGACTTCAGCTAATTGTACAAATAAAAGCAGTGGAAAGAAAAACGTTCGGCTGGAAGCACATTAATACGAATTACACATATTTTATGTTCCCAGGTAACCATGCCACCCCTTTGACCGTTCCCTACCTAATCCTAGATGAGGGTGATGCTCCACTAGAGTCCAGCTGTTATCATCCACACAATGACTTTTGTAAACGAGCAGCTGACAGAGGTCCCTGGCTGTCATGTCTGCTAGAATCTCGACCACTTTGCTTGTTCCATCTTCACTAAAGACTTTTACATCCTGCAACATAAAGGGTACACTTACAGATCAACAGCTCTGAACATCGGGAAGCCACACAGCTACTGTAGAAAGGCATCCTCTCAGCGTGAGGGTTCCAAGCACCTTGGCAGCCAGGACAAACAACATGGATGATTCACTTTATAACACTTTCTCTGGATGCCCCCTTGCCCTGCTTCCCCTCCCCCCTTCCCAACACCTCTTCGCTAGACAAAGATTCAGCAGGGTTAACAGACCGCATAAACGGGGAGAAAAGTGAGAGAGCAGGTTGTGTGCAGAGCTGGGTAAGGTAAGCAAATGTGAAACAGTATTGAGCGAGTACTTGGGCAACAGTGGCTGAGAGAAATTACATCCAGTTAAACACACACAATTGTCTCTGCGATCCGGCCAGAGGCCTCCAAACGTACAGAGGCGCAGGCCGAGACCCTGAAGATTAAAAATGGCTCTCTTGTTCCCCACTAACTTTTGATTGTTTCACCCGGGGAGGTCCCACTTGCAGTTTGCCGGCGGATCAATTAGCTAGCACGGTCCACATGCATTTCTCTCCCTGCCCCGACTTCTCTTTTGATCCTAGTCTGAAAGTAGTCTGAAACCAAACGTGTATACGCTGCACATCCTAAATATTAATGGAGATGAGAGAACAAGTCAGGAACCCTCTCCCCACCTCCTGAATTATACAGATGCTTCCCTCTTTGCATTGTTCTGCTCAAGCGAGAGGCACTTGCTGCAAAATTATTTCTCTGGGCGAACGTGCAGGTCGGAGATTTAAATCAACTCCACATTAGAAACGCTCTGCATCCTAGCAGGGGAATCTAACAAAAACCTGGATGGTAATTCGAGATGGAAAATCTTACCTCAACGGCACGTAAAAGGCAGCAGTCGGAAGAACAAGATGGCATTTTAAATAGAGGTTGCCTCTGGAGAGAGAGTTTGTTCTCTGCCTCCGCCGACCCTTGGTAGCCTACGGCTGGGCGCCCGGGGTGCCGGCGGTGTCAGTGGGTGGCGGTACCCTACCTGTCACGTAGCCCCTGCTATGGGGACTGTTTCTGGGGAGGGAAACAACTCTGCCAGAGCTCCACTCAAAGGGTTACACGCAATCTTTGCGGTAGTGAATCAAACCACACCGTGTAGACCAATCCTAGCCCTCCCTCCGACTGATGTAATCATTTCCCACACACTATCAGACTTCCAAATTATTCCCGCCCCCCCCAACCCCTCCCCAGAAAGAAGAAATTACAAAGGGAATTTGGGTTTTCTGTGACCCCCCAGGGCCGTTTCAGACCCCTCTGCCAGCTCCCAAGTTCAAAGGCGGGGGGCGGGGATCCGGGGTCCACCGGCACCGGCACCGGCACACGCGTGCTGCCCGCAGCCCGGCCTGGCAGCGGCTCATGGCATCTGCCCGCAACTTCGGCGCTATCAACTTCTCCTCCCGCGGACCCGGCTCCGCTCCGCTCCGGGACCCGCGATGGCCGCCGGCGGCGCGCAGCGCAGCACTACCGCGGACTGACCGTCCGCCTGCCCGCCCGCCTCCCCCCAGCTCCGCACAAACTGAAGCCCAGTGAGGGAGGAGTTAAAGCCTCATCCAGCCCAAGTGACTCAAACCCGCGTTCAGGAAACGGCTTCATCTGACAGCAGGGATGAGCCAGCTCTTTCAGAAGTAGGCTCGGGAGAGGAAGGGGGGAAGAAAGAGTGAGGAAGGGGATCCCGGCTGCTTGTGTCGCTGGGGAAGGCATGCACGCCGTACAGTGTTACAGCTGCACTCCCACTCCTGCCAACACTTCACCAAGTCAGAGGCATCCTCTCACACACAGAAGTCTGCATTGGGAGGGTTAAGGGGGGTGCTGTGGTGTACGTGTGCCTCCGTTTCTTGCCCTGTGAACAAGTCCCTCTCCGCAGTGAGCCCCCATTTCACGGGTAGCGGCGCGCCACATCCATGTGCCAGCCGCCCTGCCACAGTGCCCGCGGGACAGGGGCAGGAGCGAGCGCCCGAGGGACGCCCTGAACGAACATCGGTGTGCAACAGGGGAGCACGGCTCTCGCGTTCCTCCCCGGACGTGCTGGCACACTGGAAAGCCAGTATTCAGCAAGACAGAAAGTTGCCTTTGTGTTCGGTTTGCTTTTAGAGGGGAGCGGGGTGGGACTTGGATTTTTTTTCTTCTACTTTTTACTGCAGTAAGATTGGACAGGAGTGACACAACAAAAAAGGTGGTGTTGAAAGAACTCCTTTCTCCTTTTGGTTTTACTCTGTGCACATAACCACACTTTCTGTATTGAAACTTAACTGTTTCAGATGGATTTCCTGCCTCAGGAGCCAACCTGGTGACATCATTCATTCATTCCTTAGTTGCCAAGAAGCATAGCCCTGCACCTCACAGGGGAGCCTGCACCAGGCAAACACAGTGGAATTGCCACCTCTGCAACACCTGGAACATCCCCCCCCCATCGTTCCCTGCAGTTTTGCTGGAAATAAGGCAGTGATACAGGACAAGGTGCACCTGATCCTTGTCCCTGACGAGTCCTGCTAGAGAGGGAAAGCTGTTGTGCTAAGGGCATCTCTCAAGTCCTTGCAGGTGGAAAAGAGAGAGCTGTGAGACAACCACCACACTTCTCCCTACTCCCAAGCACAGAAAGACTTAATGAAGTATGGCCGCTGGAAGAAGGCTGCAGCTGTCTTCAATGTGCATTCATGCTGTGTGAAGGGTCACAGGTACATGTCCCACCACTCTCCTGCTCCTTGCCTCCTAGGCTACCTTTGAAGGACAACAGCAACTCCAAGCAGGTTCAGGATACACTGCAGCTGCTGTTTGGTGCGTCACTCTGCTATGATGCCACATTACCTCCTCCTGCAAGTACATCCATTTGCAGGGCCACTCCTGAGTGGGGGATTTTAATGACACCTTTTAAAACCCAGGGACTGAGCTGCAGTGGGTGGACAGTGTGAACACAGAAATGAGCAAGTTAACTTCAGTGACTATTAATAGTGCTGTGTTTGCTATCAAGGACAGCGCAAGGCCGCGTATCACCACTGACATCACAGATATAAAAGACTGCATCAGGAGGGGATGTAACGGCCTGAGCTGAACCCTGCCCTAGAGGACAGGAGAGAGACAGAAGTGAGATGAAACCCCATGCCTCTGCAGAGACAAGACTGCAGCACCCCCCAAGAGGCCCATGTGAAAGGTAAGGGGATTTTATGCCCCCACACAAGGCTGCAGAGCATGACGTATAAGCACAAATAAGAAACCAGCTCAACGACAAAGCTCCAGCTCAAACTTGCTCCCATGACAAAAGAGGCAGATAACAATATTCCGGTATCACAGAGGGGACTTAATTTAAAGTCAGTGGTCAAATCCAACCCCCTCACATTTCCTATCTTTCCTTCCTTCTTTTTTTCAAGGAAGCATATACTACTCTAAGATACTAAGGTCTCCCTATTCAAATTTCTTCCAGCAGAAACACTGTTTCACTTGCAAAATTGATTTGGGGCTTATTATCTACAAAGAAAGATGAAGCAGAATTCATTCTGAATAATACTCCAATAATGAAAACACTTAGCCTGAAGAGAGGTTCAGAAAGTTAGTCTGACACTTTTGCCCTGCATCCCTCCGAGAAATGCAGTGAAATGCAACAGCAGACTGCCTGCAACAGTGATTTACAAAAGGCCCTAATTACGTCAGCAGCACAAGGCACCTTCTATTCAAAATTAAGGTTAAGAATGCTAAGCCAACCAGAGCACTATATTGGCTGAACATTCAGTGCTTTACAGTGCAAAGGAGCAGATAACAGACTGCACCATTGTTCTGGGAAGAATTCTTCCCCCAAGCTTTTTTTTTTTTTTTTTTTCATCTCTTTTCCCTTTTTGAAAGACAGAAAGACTTAAAAATTAAAAATTTAAAAGAACATTAATATTCATCACTTCAGTGGTTTCATATAATGGGTCGCGTATCTTGAGTACCCTCATGGCTGTTTCATCTTCCAGCCTCAGTTCCTCAACCTCACTGCAGTATTTTGTGTGCATCAAGTAACAGAGGCATTATGAGGAATGAGGACAAAAAAAAGCCCCCTAGTCGTGTCACAGTCACATTACTACTCCACTTCTCTCTTTGTGCTATTTTTTTCCCTTTTTCTGCAAAAGAAAACCTATGACCATGTACAATTATAATAAAAAAATCATGCTTTTAAAGGACATTATGCTAAAAACCTTCAGCATCAAACAGATCTAAATTTGCATTCTACAATCTAAAATTAATCACAGTGTAATCTATATCAGGGGAAACCATCCATTATTATCCTGGATTTTGACTCCAAACTAAGTACAAGGAGAGAGTACCAGGTATCAGAAGGCCCTCTGACTGAAATGTGATAGATAAAAGGTTTCAGTACTTTTTCAAGAGTTTCCCTTTGTAACAGATGAAGATCAGAGACATCACAGAAAGGCATTAAAATACACTGAAGAATCATTACCAAGAGCTGCACAAACTGAAAATCAGTCCAGCAAGTTTTGACTTTCATCACCCAATTGCATTCATCAAGATTGTTCAGACATAAGAGCCATACCATCAGTGAGGCAAAGAGAAAGAAAACTGAATTGAAATGCATGTACCTTGTGCAAGAAGGAGCAATTTACTGCAGAAAGGCACCTATGTACCGGGCAGGTACTTGCTGTTTCCACTAGAACCTTCTTTGGATGAGATCATTTTCCCAAAAGCCTTTTATACTCAAAGCTTATGGGCTCACAAGAGCAAAGTCAGAGTCACTGGAGGAATGGGGAAGCTTTAAGTGGGATCAGTCAACTCAAAGCTGCTCAAGACTCAAGCTCTGCATGCAGGTTAGCAGTGAACTGCTATTTGCTTAGTTGAAGTAGTAATAAAATAGAAAGGGTTTGCTTCCTAAAGTTGTATACCTCTGATAAAGAAAAGCCTCTAAGCACATTCTGCACACACCTGACTGACAAGCAACTCCCTCAACCACATTTACACACAAGAGCACCAGCCATTCTCCCACTTACTCGCATAGCAGCATTAAGGTAGCTTTCTAAGACATGGGAATTTCAAGTGCTGCAATGAAGTTAATATATAGGTCAACACTAAGGCTCTTTTTGCCTCTGTTGCTTAGCTTGTGCTGGAAAAAAGCCCTTCAGACGAACAACACTACATTGCAGGTATGATCACTTATATACAAGGCATCAGATAGTACTTTCTTATAAAACAAAACCAACTATGAGTTATTTGATCACTTCTTTTTTCCCTCCATATAAACATAAAACCCTAGGAAATGCTGAGGTTAAGGTTCTCATAGCAACATTAACTCTCTCTTCTGGCATATACTATATTTAGGTACACTTTAAAAGCCTGTGAACAACAAAGGAGAACAACTGTTGTAAGATCAAGACCTTAGCCTTTGACTTTCATTTTCAGAACAGCAATCTTGGGGAAAAAAAAAAGCAATACAAAAAACATTAAACCCATTTCTGAGAGTCAGAGAAATCACTTGACTTGAAAGGGAGTTGCAGAGTCACAGTATCATCATATGTTCAGTGGTCATTAAACACCAATACTGAAGTCATGAACTCTGTGAGGGTCATACCAGACAGACAGGTTTTGGGAATCACAGCAGCGTGGGCAGGGAAGAACAGGGCAGGGTTAGCGTTGTGTTCAATTCAGCAGCTATATTTGGAGGGCTAGCGCTGCTGAACCTGTCATGTATGAACGCCCAGGCCCACATTCACCCCAGGTAATTTTAGAGAGTTAAATTCCTTCTGAAGCTAAGGGAGAGAGATGGAGTAACTTAAGATCTAAAGCACATGACAAAGGCATCTGTGTCCCTCTGCTAGCTGCAGAGGGAATCTAGGCTCCTGACTGGACTTCAGCTGGATGCCGTAAGTTATACTGGCTGAATTCAGGCCATGGTGACTAATCAAGCAAACATGCTTCTCCACTAATGGCATAACTATTATTGTAGTTTAACCCCAGCCAGCAGCTAAGCCCCACAGTTGCTTCCTCACCCCTCCCAGGTGGGAGAGAAGAGAGAATCAGAAGAGCAAAAGTGAGAAAATTCATGGGTTGAGATAAAGTTTAATAGGTAAAGCAAAAGCTGTGCATGCAAGCAAAGAAAACCAGGGGATTCATTCAGTGCTTCCCATGGGCAGACAGGTGTTCAGCCATACCCAGAAAAGCAGGGCTCCATCACACGTAAACGGTTACTTGGGAAGACAAACACCATCACTCTGAATGTCTTCCCTTCGTTCTTCTTACCCCAGCTTTATATGCTGAACATGACATCACATGGTATGGAATATCCCTTTGCTCAGTTGCTGTCAGCTCCCAGCAACTTGTGCAACCCCAGCCTGCTTGTTGGTGCGGTGGGGTGAGGAGTAGAAAAGGCCTTGACTCTGTCCAAGCACTGCTCAGCAACAGCTAAAACATCCCTGAATTATCAACTCTGTCTCCAGCACAAATAGAGAACACATCCCCTTACTAGCAACTACGAAGAAAATTAACTCTATCCCAGCCAAAACCAGCACAATTACACACTGCAACTGTTGACATATGAGCTAAAAAAAAAAAAAAAATAAGCAAAGTCTGTGATGCTGTATATACAAAAAGCACATGTAAAGGAACATATAAAATGAGCAAATTTGGGGTACTATTAAAAGTTTAAAACCTGAATATTGTAAAACCAAGTTAAAGCTTTTTTTCCTGTCATTCAAAACTATGTGTGAAGATGGCTATTTGTTATGGACCCACTGGATGAAATCTAGATTCATTATTTGCTTCTATCTTCTCAAAACTTGAAGTATTAATGCCCTCTGCATAGGGCTAGGTTTGCATCAAAGGTTCTTCAAAAATCCCATCTGTTTATATACAAAGGTGTGAACTGTGCAATGTACTTTCAAGAAAACACTGGACAGAGCATGTTTTCAAGATATGCATGAACAAAAAATTTATTCCAATATGTGTTCACATACTTAAGAGACCGAAGGTTTGGAAGCTGTAAGTTGCTATGCTATAATTTTACACAACTAAATAGCAGAATGCAGTTGGAAGTGATACATGCCTACATAAAGACAACAAACCCATTTTGTGCCACTGCCCCCAAAAGCTGCTTCACTTTTCCCCACTTTGGTTTAACACTCACATGCTCAGACAAATCATTTGACCCGTTTGACATTTTCACATCTTCCCACTCAATTTCTCATTTTTAGGTAAAAGCAAGAAGAAAGACTAATTTTCAATCCTTTTAAGAGTAACAATAGGCCTTTGTGAATTTTGCTGGAGCTTCTGGGTATTTGCAGGATGCCTGAAGAGAGAAAGCTTGGGAAGCAGTTTGGATAGGCTTTGACAGTACCAGTCCACAGTGGGAAGGCAGCTTGACAACAGCCAGCTCACCCAGACCCAAACCAAGGGGTCAAGACTCTTCCTGTGGTCACAGTACTGTCAGTTGACGTTTTCTTCCTCATATGCATCCTCCTCCCTCCAGCATTTCCCATTAGTTTTGATTATAAATCTCTAAATGTGCTCCCGTCTCTCCACACAGCTCCTCCCAACAGCAACTGCTTTTCATGCAAAAATCTTTTCTGGTTTTGAGATCCTTTATGTACTGAAAAAAAGATAGTTACAGGCACTGTTACACTCCTTTGATTATGTAATGAAAGACATTAAGCGATGTTGCTGGCATTAACCTTTATCTTTCATATATTTTATTGTGCAATTTATCCCTAGATGGTTTGCAGTCTTCCTCAGCTGTGCTTACAGACTGCATTATTTATTGTCTGAATTTGCTCCAAGAGAAAGGTTTAGTAGAAAAGTTCTTGCAAACACAATTTAAGTCACTAACAAGCCTAGAAAGGGTAATACAAAGAAAACCCATAATAATTTCTTGATTAAAATTCTTAAGTAACCAAGCTAGTTACTGAGTATTTTAAATTGGTTTGCCATTGTAAATTACTCTGTAGAAAAGGAATTATTACCACATCTTCCTTACTGCACAGGCTTTCAACCACAAGAACCACATTAATTTGGAGCTTGGCAGACAGTGCAACAAGGCTCCAGGGAGCAGCTTCCCATAGGATTTAGAAAAATGGTGCAGGTCCCAAAGGCCTGTATGGCTCCTTCTTTCCCAGTAACACACTGTGAGAACTGCTGCTGAGGCACTTGTTACCTGAGTGCCCACGCCATCCTATGAGCCAGAAAGCCATTTCAGCACAGGGTCCAGCAATGTACTATTGGCTTCTTGCTTTGATTTATTGTTGTCCAAGCACAACTTCCACAAAATTCCCCTTTCTTCACATGCTTTTCTGAAGGGAAAGGAGGACAGATGATGCAGGGCAGAACACAGGAACACTATTAAGGGTTGTATACATAGCTAGACTCAGCTCCAGCCCTCCATTTGCATGCACTGGTCCAGCCACAATTATTATTAGGAAAGGGAACAGAGACCATTTTTGAAGATGTCTTTGGAAACTAAGGATTAGTATTTGAAAATATTTGCATTTTTAATGCGTGGGAAAAACCTTTGGGGCAGTTACAGTCTCCTTTCTGATACAATGGGGCCTTGGGATTTTGACAGTGGTTGATGTAATAGCAGGAATAGAGTAAAACAACAAAACAGCCCAACAATCGGGGACAATGCCAAATAAGCTAAATTTGGAATGTCCAGACATGACAAAACAAACACAATATTTTAAGAACTGGTAGTTATGAAATTTGTCTTGAAAACTGCAATCCAGTTTACCTAATCCAGCAGCAAAGGAATCTAAACAAGCACAAGATGCAGAGCTGGACAGAAATCACAAACTTAGAAGGGAATGCAGGGGAAGACAAAGATAGACCCTCTTCCCACTCCTGTCTCATCCTCCCTCCTCCCCAAAAAAGTAATCACAAAGAGTGAGAAAGGCGAGGATTTAAGGCTTTGTGAGTATGTTCCCTGGTGCTTGCAAGTGCAGAGTTCCTGAAGTTTTTCTCTGCAGCCCTGAAGGCTAAAATAAATTAAAAGAAATTAATGAGAACAAGTTCTTAGCTGAAGCCCCAGCTGCTGGATCCGACAAGCCTTGCCGGAATTGACAACGGCAGGAGAAAAAGAGTTTTCATGACACATACTGAGGTGCACTAGATTAAAAAAATGTCAATTATCTCCGTTACAAGAGTCCCTTTATTCCCCTCCACATCCAGATGAACCAACACTGACATCCCAGACCAGGCAGTTACACCAAAGCTGCTGGGAGACAGGGGAAAGATGGAAAGCAAAACTAAAAATGAAACACACAAAAAAAAAACCCCGTCTATGAACTTCACCTGTGTAGCTTGATCAGAGAAGGATCAAGTATGGTGTATCATGTGTATCACAATACAGGGCTACAACCAAAGTGTGAAAATGTGAAGATGAGAGCAACTTAGGGCAATGAAAAAGGTAATGGAAGCTAATGTAAAAAAGGGCAAAACACAGAGAAAGACTCCTAATGAAGACTGCCATAACCTCACAGGCTCTCCAGGAATGATGACCATTTAACGATGGGAATCTGAAATATAAACACACTATGAAAACTCACAACCTAACAGCCTCCATGTACTGAAAATCCCCAAAATCTCAAGCACACCTTGGAAATGTAAATTTCCCGCACTCCGATAGCATCAGTCACAACCCAGTAAGAGGTTTTCCTAATAGGGCTGAGTTCATACTACTCTGACAATAAGAGGGGTGCTTTAAAACAAGTGGGTAACAGGCTTAACTACAGCAGCATGGCAAAGCATCCCTAATGCCCGGCCGTCAGCTGCCTCCTTGCTGTACAGTGTTCAGCAATATTGCTTAACTTCCCGTCTCCCAAGCTACCGGCTCTGGAAGCTGACGATTTCAAGCAGTGAGTATTGGCTAATTGTTGCTGCCTGCAACATTCAGGATGTTTTATGGGTCAGTTTGTCACACGCACACAATAAATGCTTTTAACAGAGCTGCTCGCATTGGGAGAGTATTTCTGCGCAACTGTGTAAGCATCGATTGTGTGCCCAGAATTAACCCCCTGCAGATATGAGCCCAGGAAAAGTTATGTCAATGGGAGAAAAGGGCTTATGTTATCCTCTCCCTTATACATGCCCTCCTAAGGCACGTATAATTCTCATTTTCAGCAATCGCTTTAATGGGAAACTGCTCCATAAAACTGCCCTGCTGTTTTGTTTCTGATAAATTTAGTTATCAGAGAAAACAATGGGTTTCCCCAAATACGAGAATGAGATATCTAAAATTTCCAGGGCTGATGCAAAACCTGGGGTTATGTCACCATGACTAAGCTGGATATTCTCTCTTGAATGCAGCTAGCCCTGTGCAAATCTCCCTCCCTCCCAACCTGCTCAAGAGTCTTCATTTGCAGTGGAAACAAAAAAAAGCAAAGAGAATACTGGCGAAAACCCAAACACAACCAATGCAAGAGGTTTATTAGCACACAGCGTCTCAGCACCCCACCCTGAAACACCTGGTGTAGACATCAGAGTTACCAAGAAATTTTTCACATCCCCCCCTGCTCTGCTTCGCTGCTGCACCCATCCACTCGTGCATGCTGCGGCAGGACCAATGCATGAGTTTTAACTCCACGGCAAGCGCCTCTAACTTATCCATTTCCGAGTCTCTTCTCCAGCGCTTGCTCGAGACCATTTCTGCGCACCCCTTCCTCCTGGTAGGGACACCACAAACAAAAACACAAACACAAAAAAACCCCCACAACCCAACCCTTCACTGAGCTTACAGGGACAAATTCCCTGCTGCCATGGTTACCACTCCAACTTCTCTTGTGGAACTAGAAATAAGAAAAAAAACCCACCACACAACCAACTTCCCTGAGAACAGACGGCTATATAATGTTAGCTCTCCCTCCCTCCCCTCACTCATCATTGTTAGCCACTAAATCAGCTACATCTGGCATATTTAATTTGGACTAAATAAAATGTCACTAATTAAAAAGATACCAAACAAGCAATACATGACATAGAAACAGACCTTAGCATCTGAACATAGCCTATTAGGAACAGAAAGGATTCAACTAGTTTTTACCAAATGCTGAGAAACAAAGGCAACTGAACGGTCTTCTATACATTCTTACTGACAACAATGTCCTCCAGAAGCTCCCCCCTATCGTCTAGGTACACTGAGGTTTCCAAGCACTAATTCCTGGAGCAGCAGTGGCTCAAAAGTGGTTAGCTCATTATAGATGGCATTCTTTGGCTGGAAGGCTGCAGCCTTCATTCCAATTTCTAAAAAGGTTACTTTGCTAAAGCTGCAAGGGGTAAGATGTTCAGCAATGCACGCTTGCTTTAAAGGACCTGTGGCCACATAGCTGCCTCTGAACAGTAACAGCCTCTCACATTCTCCACACTGTTTTCAGCAGCCTGATTTGAAGTTATCACACACTGCTCCATCCTTCCTCTCTTGCAACTCCTCTCCTTAGCCCATCCCTGAAGACTAACACATTGTCAGCTCTCTGCATCTCTCACTGCAGATCTCACCATGAAGATGTAAGCGCTGCTTTGTACTGCTGACCAGCACAGCTACCTGTGTGAAAGCAGCTCCTCTTACCTTGACATCAATACATCCACCTACCCCCCACGGTGATTCACATCATACTCCTGGACCAGGCTTTCACCTTTGAGGGTACATCATTATCAGTATTCCACTGCCACTTATTGAACAGATTTCAGTGCAAAGCTTCACTGAATCGTATAAATCTCTCTTCACAGTCCTTAAATGTTTTCCGTCATCTTTTTTTTGCCAGCTGGTAATCTTTCATTCTAAAGCTGTACTATCCCTTATGATTAATTGAATAAGCATTTGAGTGATTTCATTTTTAGTGCCTCCAAGGCTAAGGATTTCCCATGAGAACAGATCATTTTCTAAGTGCTGTGGTCCAGGTTTTCAGCATTTATAAATCAGACAACTGGCTCCTCTATTTCTGCTGATGTATGAAGCAGAACAGATATTTAGGCATACTTTGATTGCCATTGCTTCATTTCAGTATGGATGGTCAAACAAGGTTCAAACATCCAACACAGAAATCCCCACAAAAAGCAAATTTTCCCAGAATTCTTACAAGATGTTCAAGTGGATTATGTTGATAATGCTGGCGCATACTAGGCAAGTAAGAAGATTACTCTTCTTAGAAATTCAGTAGTTAGAATTGAATTAACAGTGAATAGTGAACTTGATCCTTGTAATTCCAAACTTAATATTAGGACATAACACAGAGATGATGTATTTTGAAATCATGAGTTTCAGTTTATGCCTACTGCCTCTGGTCTTGTCACTGGGCTCCACTGAAAAAAGCCTAGCTATGTCCTCTTTGCACCCTCCTTTCAAGTACTTCTATACATTCCTAAGGTGCCCCCAAGCCTTCTCTTCTCCAGGCTGAGTAGTCTCAGCTCTCTCAGCCTTACTTCATAGGAGAGATGCTCCAGTCCTTTAATCATCTCTGTGGCCCTTTGCTGGACTCTGCAGTATCTCCATGCCTCTCTAGTACTGGGGAGCCCAGAACTGAACTGAGCACCCAGGTACAGTCTCACCAGTGCTGAATAAAGGGAAAGAACCACCTCCCTCAACCTGCTGGCAAAGTTTTGCGTAGCCAGCACAGGAGCTCATCAGGGTTCGTTGCAGCTAGGGAACAATCCTGGCTCACATTCAATTTGGTGTCCACCAGGACTCCCAGGGCTCTCTCTGCCCAGCTGCTATCCAGCTGGGTGTCCCCCAGCCTGTAGTGATGACTGAGATTATTTCTCCCCGGGTGCAGGACCTTGCACTTGCTGTTGTTGATCTTTAAGAGGTTTCTGGCAGCCCATTTCCCTAGCCTGTAATATCTTACACAAATAGAGCAGGATTACATAAATACCACGATACTAACTAAAAGCATTAAAAAAAAAAAAAAATTTAAAAAAATCTAGTGAAGCTTGATCATAGTTTAGTAACCCTAACTGTGTCTTTTCTTAGGATCTCTCATCAGCATTCTCCCAAGCCATGCCACAGTGGTTCAAAGTTCCCTCTAAGGTAAATCTTTCAGAAATACTTGAAATCCATTTGTCAAAGGCTGATGAAACTTAACTGTGGAAGTCTAAATATAAGGTAGTGTGCTGAAACCAATGTCACAATAATAAAAATGCTTCCTGATATAGAACTAGATAACATAATGCTAGAGATCTGATGCCAAAGCTTGCATGAAAGAAAATGCTACTTCTTCATTCAGCATCTGCTTCAGATTATTTTACATGGAAGTCACTGCTGCTCCGAAGCTGTCAAGGCATAGTCAGATTCCAATTAAGCTCTTATCTTTGAAGTTGATTGGAAGCAAAGCTTTCTCCTCCCTATAGGCATCCCCCTAAAAGTAGGTAATCTGAGATAATTTCCAAATGCATTTATTCTGTGTTGTCCACCCAATTAAACATTGCGCAAATGCAATCAACAAGGCTTCTCTCTAATTGAAAAGTTTATGCAACACTTTTCATGAAGCTCCCATTAAACATTTAAAATAATTAGCTGTATTAGAAAGACATTTATATTCAAATAGCTCACATGCCTAGTTTCTTTGTTTAGCATAGGCATAAGGATAGGAAAAAACAGCTCCACAGAAAAGACCAAATATTGAGCGAATCTTTTCTGTAAGACAACAGACACCCTTAGAAACCAATTTAGCATGAAATTAAGTAGGAAATCTTTCAACAGTAGCCTTGCTACTGGAGCTGATCGTGGAGAAATCGACCATTTTGAAGAGTCAGAAAGGCAATTAACAAAGGAGTCAACTCTGTATTATTACTTATTATAGATAAGACACAACAGTTACTACCTTCCAGTACGCTCCCTTCTTCCCTTTTCCCCTCTCCCTAAATTATTGGCAATAAGTTAAAGAAATGCACCATGCAAAGAGACCAGGGACTTTTACTTCCATCCTGGCACAAATTCTGAAAAGGACTTTGACGGATCTGTATTTACATCATGGATCTTCCTTAAGAATTATGCTGAGAAAAGAATCTAGGTCATTGAAACCTTCTTAAACCAAACCACAGAAAAAACTGAAAGAGAATGTAAAAGCACTGATGTCAGGTTTATTTTGCCTTTTCACAAGCTCATTTTTTTTCCAGATTGACTGGCAGAAGGTAGATCAACCTTTGGACATCTTTCACATTCTGAAGTTTCTATTTCCATGAGTGACTTAATTCCATTCCCATCCAAAATGAAACATTTAACAAAAAACGTTGTGCACTCAACAGACCTAGCTATGTAAAAACAACATTAAGAAGGCTAGGTCTAAAGGGCAAAAGTACAACTTAGAACAACATGTAACAAAAGATATATAAACATCTCAGTTTAGGATCCTGGGCAGCATAATAATTTAATAGTCCCTTCTAGACAAAACTTTATAAACAAATATATATGAATGTAAACAGTGGTCCTCCTTTCTCCCCTGCCCCCCCTAAATACTAGCTTGGTTTTGATATGAATCTGAATACTAAGATATACGTCTTTTAGACCATATGCTTACTGCAGTCTTCCATGCATGTAAACTAGTAACACACATTCAAATTTAATTCTGTAGATTTCAGATTACAACACCAACTTCTGTTCTTCCGTTCAATCCCATGTTGAATTTCTAAGGTTAAACAAACAGCTGTACACATCATAACTAATTTATATTGAAAAATGCCCATTCAAAAATATTGTGTTAATGATTAAAATCTCCAATAATAATAGCTAATAAGTAATAATTATGTGTAATTAGTAATTATTGCTTCATTACTAATTCTGTGTCCAACAAAATCTGCTGAATTCAGCAAATGTCATTTGCTATCACTCTTTATTCATTCACGTGGAGACAATGCTACACATGGGAAAAACATTATTGCCTTTTCCAGCTTCAGAAGGTTGTGTCTTTGGATGGTGTTTTAGCATAACCACCATACGGTTTCCTATTGGAGAAAAATCTATCTTGCCTTTTGTACAGTGTAGAAAGGTGTCACAACACTTGCTTCTTCCTCAACTCCCCCATCTTGTTGCACAAGATTACACATGGCAAAAGTAAAAATTTTTGGCTTAGCTGCACGGTATTAACAAAAAATACTCTGTACTGAAACTATTTTCAGTTCAACTGTTGCTCATACACCCTTCAACATAACAGACACTGATCAGAACCAAAGCGTAACTTGTGAGGAATAAGTGGTTTTGTGGATTTGTTGCCAGAGTTCTGCAGGTTCTTCTTTCAGTACACCCAGCTGTACAGAAAACAACCCAAGTTTGCTTGGCTCACATCAACCAAGGCTGTGCCAACCTATACACTCTACCAATTTCAGTTTTTAAAGTGTAACAAAATAGCTAGTGCATGAACTTGCTCAAGCTACACCATGAAAACTGTGTTTAAAGGGAGAGCGAAAAGGAGCATCCTTTTCTAGGTGCCATGTAACACATCCTCCTTCCACAGACAGTGCCTGGTGGCTCAACCTTTTCTGTAAAGACCATTATTTTCCATGTGTATGGACTGCATTAGATAAATTACCAGGGAGCTCCATTCTGGAGTTCGACGAGGAAATCACCTTGAAATGACAAATTCAGCTTTTTTAACTAAAACCTCAGAAAGAAATCCTAATGACTTGGATTTTCCATTGCACAGATAATTAATTTGGGAAAATTAAACCTCCTTCCTTCTTCACAAACCAACTTATGTTTGTTGCATTTGGTTTGCTACTCGAAACGAGAACTGAGGGTAGCTTTCCCTCACACAAAATCAGCAGACAAATCAGAGGTCATTTATCTTCTGGATTAATGGTCCAGTTCTACAACCCTCCATTTTAGAAACTCCTCCTGTTACTCTCCCCTGTGGACTTACTGGCCCTTGGAAGAGGAGATACTCCCACCATCAGATCCACATTTGTTCCTCAAAAAACAGTATTTTTTTCCCACAAGAACTGGCATTACTATTGTGTATCAAGTACCTATGGATAAAAGTAGGAAAGACTGTATTCCCTCTCTAAATCTTATGTATCTGCTCACCTATTGACAATGGTTACCTCTGATGTCCGAGCACTGAAGTTAAAGCACTACGAAGATGTATGGGAGATCACTGACTTTAACTTACACAAGAAGAATGTTGTTAGAAACTGTTAATTTTTCACAGGCCTTTAACAGATGATAGAAAAAATCAGCCCTGCAGCTGCCAGCATCTCTCCAGATAAACAAATTCTACCGTTTCTTCCAGGAATAACTGATGAGATGGCTGGCCGTTCAGAAAAACAGTCAATAAAAATTACTCACTTAGAAACATGGCCAGATTTGGTCCTAATAAAACAGCTTAGGGGAAGGCATGGATCTTCTCCATCACAGATCACTACCTAGTTTCAGGTTTCGTTTGCCTTCCACCCAAACTGCCACTACAAATGGTGGTAGCCATTTCAGCTGTCACTAGCCACCTCAGTCAAAGCTTATCTTGTCTTCACTAACGGCTCAGGTTCCCACTGTGGTCAATAAAAAGAGGCACATCAGTACAAATTATCATCTTCTATAGTTTTGCAACCCTAATACAGCTTGAATGTACTCAAAAAAGTACTCCTCTATCTCATCACTGACTGTAGATACCCAGACATGTTACCCGAAAGACAGGTTTAATTTTTATACAGCCATAGTTCACAGAAATAATTCCCACACAGAGGTTGTTTAAAGGTAATCGTATTTCCTGACACTGTGAAGAACTATGACAAGCACTTGCCTAATATGACATATAAAGATAAAAAGACCAGGGAATATAAACCAGAAAAATAATTAGCTCAGATTTGCTCAGCAGTGTTATTTGTTGGTAAGTTTCATTTGTTGGGAAGTTTCTTTGTTATTTTGTTGTTATTTGTTGGGAAGTTTCTGAGGAATAAATGTAAAGGCAAACATACAATCCTCTACATAAAGTTTTGCTCTTGCACAGAGAAATGTAACTCTGGGTGGAGAGAAGCAGGGCACATACAGAGGTCCCAAGGTCAAACATCAGGATAATTTAACAAAACGTGGAATGCAATTACTTCTCAAGATAGCACTTCACATTACCATTTTTAACATGAAGCAAGTAGCTTCACAGCCTTGAAGAGGTTTGTAAGCAGGACAGCAGAAGATTGAGACTACCATGTCCACCTCAAATTAATCTGGCAGCAGGTGTCAAACCCAACTCTCTGCTAGAGGTTATGTGCCACTTTGACAATGAGTCCTAACCTCCTCTGATACAAGCATTCATGATAGAAAGTTAAGACACAAAAAGGTAAAGAAAGATAACAGACACAGTATCCTCCTCTGAAGCTGAAGATTTTCAACTTCACTTTTTGCAAGCTGAGATTCAAGAAAGGGCTGCCTTCAGCTGGGAAAAACAGTTATGCTCGATACGTTCATTAGTCTATATGCCACCTTTGAGCAGCAGCAAAAAAAGCCACTGCATAGCAAATAATATAAACAGTATGGTCATTCCTACTGCTTGTCTGTTGTACATAAAGACTTCCAAGTTTGTCTTGCATTAATGCAGTCAATCCAGGCACTTAATTCCAGATATTGGTAGTTCAGCTGCAGCATACAAACTTAACTTGCAACCATGTTATGCAAAGGCAAATATGTCCTTCCCAAAATACTTTATCATGGTTGTAGTGAAAAAGAAGCCTCACTCAGCATAAAGAAATACACTTTAACATTTCAAAAGATTTGCTAAGTCATTGGAAGAAAACTGGCCTTAGCATCAACAGGAGTGGTTTTGTACACAAATAACAGAAGTCCTTTTATATCAGGGTCAGAGTTCTGCAGACATGCAAGTCTAAGCCAAGCCATCTGAGCTCATAAATAAACTCAAATTTTAGATACCTTCTCTTCAAATATTTCTAATATATTTCTTGAACCCAGTGAGATCTTACTGGCTTGAAATTCTATTTCAATGTTGTCACATAGTTTGAGAGAAAAAAAAAATAAATCAGCTTTTACTTCCCTACATTTACAGATTTCAGAATATAGTAACAAAGCAGTCCACCAAGAAAAGGGACTAATTCCTCTACACTCCAGCAGTCCTCATCCTCATCGTCCCTAAGTTGAACCTCCAGATACTTTGTAGTTTTATATATTCAGAAAAGATGTAACTGTAATAGAGAGAAACTCAATTATGTAGAAAGCAGTGGTTGCTGCAAACTCCTAAAGGAATGCAGTCACTGTGAAACATGTCTGGCACTATAAACACTTATTTAGTATTATTTTTGCTGGGATTTTATTAGGGTCTCCCCTTCCTTAATGGCTGCTATTTGAATGCAGGGCAATTAGCGCTTCCAAGACTCTGGCTTAGGGGAAAAACAATCCCTTTGTATGCACATCATCCTCAACCATTTTGCTAGATAAGAATCAGTTCACCACCACAGCTTTTCCAGCTGCATCTTAAGAGAAAGCCTGAGAAAGAGGCAAAGAGGAGAAACTGATGTGAGCATATTTACAGTGCTGCAGAATTTATTTCACCATCTTCAGAACTCCTAGATTACTCCTTTATTTAAGGGATAAAAGTAACGCATAGAAACCTTTCTATGAAGTTCATTCAGCTTTTTCACATTAATGATTTCACATCGACATCGCAGTCTTTCAATTGAGACCCTTTTGGACATCTGTTGGATGGATTAACTGCTAGAGACACTCAAAGCCAGTTATCTGCTGCACAGGCACTTTCCCTACCCACTGAGAGACTCCACCATGCCCTTGCCCTGTCTCGCTTCTTGCAGAATATCCTACTATAGTTTAAATCCTAAAGGCTTCTTCTAGACAAAAAGTGACTTCTGGATATTGCCCAAGCACTATCCCATGCATGTAAGAGAGGGCAAGTCACAATGAAACCTTACAGAAACAGCAGCTAGCACAACCCCGAGCAGAGCACAAAGTTAATTTCTTGTTAGCCATATCGTCTTGAAGTTCCTCTGTATTGCTTGAAGTGTTGCAATTAAGTACTGCTCTAAGTTATGCCTAATTAGCCTGTAAGCAAATGCTCATTTGTAACTTGCATGCAGTGTAATGCAGAACTAAATGTTCACTGAGAGCAAAGGGAAATTATACTGAAGGCACATTTGCACAAATATAGTTGGCTGCCTCCTGATTTTCCCTTAATATTTTCTAGGATACTAATAAGAAGAAATATGTCACACTGTACAAATGATTAGAAATATGCGATCCCTGTCCCTGGAGCTGTATGTGGTGCTGTCCTGTACCCCCAGCTAACGAGAACTATGCTCCTCTTGGAATTACTGCCTCTTTCTGAAACAATAAGAGTTTCAGGATTTAGATTACCTTTTTCATCTGTGCAGTTAAAAAAAACCAACCCCAGAAAACCAACCCCATTCCCCCAAAGCAACCAAAGCACCCCAGCAGCAAGGATGCAATCCATGATGCATATGTATTACAGAATCACAGGACTGGTTGGGGTTGCAAGGGACCTCTGGAGATTTCCTAATCCAAATCTGCTGCAGGTTCACCTACAGCAAGCTTCACAGGATTGCATTCAGATAGGTTTTGTGTACCTCCACAGAAGACCACACCACAACCTCTCTGGGAAGTCTGCTCCAGTGCTCTGCCACCCTCCAAGTAAAGAAGTTTTTCCTCATATTCAGATGGAACTTGCCAACAAGCCTTCAACTAGACTGCACTGCTGATCAGACAATCTTTATATATTCAATGCCTATTTCTTTTCAAGCTGCTCCATAAATCCATTACAGCGTGTGCAACAGTACTGTAAGCAATCTTTCAATCTTCTATATATATTTTAATACACACACACACACATATATGCTTGAATCACTTAAACATAACACTATTCTGGAGTTTGGGACAGCAAATACAGCAGGTATTTTTCAATGCTAAAACTGTGTACCTGATATTGACACTTATCTAAGATCTTGTCTATACCTTGTTCTACAAAACTGAATACTTGGGGAACGAAATTGCTGCCAACATCTGTAAAGCTATTTATAAGGTCTGGAAATACTGTGGTTGGCTTGCTTTCTGCGGATTTTAGTAAGCAACAGGGAAAATAAAGCGTGACCAGCAACAGTATGACAAACAAGTTACTTCAGAGTAATTACCTGCTCTTAACAGTTTGCAGGCAAGGACAAGCTCAAAAATGACTCACAGAAGCCCGAGGGTAAATTGTCTGTAAAATTAAATCTGGGTGTTTTACTATCAGGACACTGCTGTTTAGTTTAGAATACTCTTTTCCATAATGTTTTTTACAGGCTTTTTTAAGTAATGCTTTTTCCTTAGGGATGGCTTGTTCCAATTCTTGTTACCTACTCCAGCAAGGAGATTAGGAAAACGTGATTTTAAAAGGTGAACCTAAAAGGTGAGAGAAGGAACACGTGCAAGGTCACCACATGGTGAGGCAGCCAACATTCCCTGTGGTTGTAGGGTGCAGACATTGCTCCTGGCACTCAAGGCCCTCTCTTGAGCTTGAGGGCAGGGCCTTCTCTGGCTGCTGAGCACACTTCAGTGAGTGTGATGCCTCCTGCAATGGCATCGACCACTCGGCAAGCACGAGGCATAGGTGGGGACGATGTTCCCAGGTGTCTGGATGGGCAGTGCATATCACTGACATTGGGCGTGTGCATGGTAAATCAGTGTCCTCATAGTCCATATCTAAGTATCCCAAAAAGCAGAACAGTTCATTACTCTGGCCAGACAAGAGATCAGATGGGCAGATAAAAGGGGTGGCTGGAAAGATCTAGATGCTTTGAAGTGGTCCCTGTTTGGTGAGGAACAAAAGCAGCTTGTAAAGGTCTCCCCCATTTTCACTCCTTTCTAAACCCTTGCAGAATAGTTTTTGCTTTGCCGATAATAACATTTCACTGGTAATAAGTCTGCTGAGATAAAGTTGCTTCATTCAAGTTCCCCAAAAACATCCAGTGTTCAGTGGGATCTCACTTCCAAACCACCAGCTGACAGTCAATCCATTTGCCATTCCTCAGCAACCGGAGAAAACCAAACACTTATGGCATGTGGCATAATGAAGGTATTTCCAACTCTGTTGCTTCCTGAAATGCAGCAGGAGAAACCGGCTCCAGTAACCTTGGCAGCAGCAGAGACTACCACTGGAGAGAACAAGCCATCCTAATGCCAACACAGAAATATGACATGTAGCTTTTATGAATCAGTGATGGCTTGCCTTTTAACAAGTCCAGATTAAGCTCTCTTTTATATACGTTTTGTAAATGATGTTCAGATTACAGCCAGGCTGAAGCAAAGATTAAAGGTACTTACATTAATTAAACAAAATCACTTTTTAGTACAGTAATTCTGCATTCCTAGTAGAAGAAAGAATAATACAATAAGAATTTGATAGCAATAAGAAGACTATAAATCAAGAGCACAGAGAATTGAAACTCATCCCATAATGATTTAATTAACTCTGCAGTATTCTTCTAATGCAAAAGCACTATTAAATTCCAACTAACGCCCCCTCTGTTTAGGAAATGGAACAAAATCATATCTGCAAGCTCTGGAGCAATGCATAAACATCCTGTTACCACTCCAGCGAACTTGCAAGTTCATTCTTCCCCTGTGCATCCACACACAAACACCACCTAAGTGAAGATGGACATTTCAAACAGATTTGCACTTTAAATGTGGGCACGGTTCACTGCCCAGGTAATTACAGCAAGTCCAAAGTAGCCTTTTTCCAGCTCTGAGTAAACAGCTTTACTCCTGATACTTAAGCAACCACTGTGCTGATGGTCTGGAAATGAACAAACTAAACACTGGCTTTGCCTTCCATCCCTAGAAGCAGATGCCAGCAAGCAAGCAAAAAATCAGGCATCTTCCCAGTCCTGCACTATGCATGGACACAGCATCCACCGGGACACCACCTTCAGCTCAGCTATAGGTGTTGGCACAGCTCAGTAAGGGCTGTCTCAGCTCTCTCCTCAAAGGACCTTGCGGTCAATTCACCTGCTCATTGCTGGCAACAATGTGGTGCCGCAAGGTCATGTAGGATACGCAGCAGGGTCTCTAACCTATGAGCTGGTGCTTTCTTGCATCTGTCCTACTGGGTAGCAGAGGTCCAAAAAGATTTCTATCCAAAAGTTGACCTGAATGCACACCTCAAGTCCAAACAGCACAGACAGCAAGGAGAGCTGAGACTCAGCATAGCTGTTCCCACTATGCTGAGCATCTCCTTAAAGGCTATCAGTACAAACTTATGATATCTCTGATTCATCTCAATCATTCACTTATGGCACAATTGCAATCACTCAATATAGTTCTGGGCTTTTTTTTTAATCGCTACTGAACTGATGTTTATACCCAAATCCACTCCTGCCTGCTTTGCCAGACACAGACAGAACTTGACTTTCTCTCATGTTACATTTTCCCGTTTTCCCCTGCATTCTCAGCCTGCTAGTTTCTCAATTCTTGCAATTCCTGAGCAAAGCACAGAACAGCTAAATTATATTCTCACCATACCATTAATTAATTATAACACAAGTAATGTTGCACAACAAAAATGTACAAGGCAACACAGATGCACACGCAAAAATCCAGCGTGAACACATGAATGTGCTGCTACCGCAGCGTATACTTACAGACTGCTCAGTATTTACACAAGGCATCCTAAAGGTTAATTGCAATGGCATTACTACTGTGGAACAGCTCTTTACAACAACTGCAAGCATTAATGTGTGGCTGAACACCCAGAAGGTCCTCCAGCACGTGTGCAGAAGGGCATGCTTGGGTCAGGCTGGTCCCGTCCTACAGAGTGTGTGCCAGACCACCCTTGGCTGGGCAATGCGTCCCCTGGCACACTGCCGCTGGTCCTGACCACGCAGCCCTCCTCCCAGCACACTCCCACTGCTGGAGCATCACTTATGGGTGGGGAGCCAAAATGCTCCTGGGAGCAGGGCCAGGTTTGTGTCATTAAAAACAAAAACTCTCAACAAATAGCATACTTCTGGGTTTGAGTGTGAGATGCCCTTAATATTTCCAGTAATTCATGGTGGGACTGTGACTACTGTTCTGGCACTTTCCAGAAGTAAGAACAAACAGACTCATTGCTTTCTACCACCAAGCTTCTCGCTGTAACAGGTGTAAGGAAGGAGAAACAGCAGCTTTGACTCCCTGCTGGCAGACCACGAGGGGCTCCAGCTGAAAAGCCTGCAGCCCCACCGACCACCAAGCACGAACAGTGCTGAGGACTGTCTTCAGCTTAGTCCAGCAGACGTACTAGTCTTCAGGTATCTGTTACTCTCTTCTTCAGCCAAAGGCAAATGAAACTTGTGAGCACACCCCTGCTGAGTTCTTCAGGGATAACAGGGCAACATGCCTACATGACACAGAGGACAAGATGACAAGGAATGCAACCTCCTTCCTACACTGTTCATCAAATTCAGTTCATTTAGTTTGGGAAACTGTTACTTCTCCAGACAGAAAAGGGGCACCCAGGGAAGTGCAAGGCTTGTCTTCATACAGTGAGATCACAGACCTGTAACGGCTGCTTGATCTTTCCTAATTTTTCCAGACGCAATCACAACTTAGAAAAAAAGCTTCAGAGTTAAACAAGCCTCAGAGCAACCTACGTATGATTTATTTAGTTAGTTTAAGAGTCTTGCTTTAAAGAAAGATTTGAGAGAAACATCATGTATCATGGGAAATACCCAAGACAATCAGCATTTTAATGTTGGGCCAAAGGGATTGCCTGGTCCTTGACCCAAGGAACTGTCCAGATTAACTCAGCTACAGCATTTAGCCTGTTCAGAGAAAGTAAAGTCTTGTCCACACAATCTGATGCCATTTTTTAATTTTTGGAATGTTTTGTTGCTAAAGGTTATGCAGCTGCAGTATTAAGAACAAACTTTGCTGCTGCACATGCAAAATCCAACTTAGTACATCAAGTTTTCATTGTACAAAAGTCTGTATGTTCACACAGCACTTCTTTTGGAAATCAACATCCTTGTCTCCAGAAGAGCCACCATAAAAATTTTACGGGAAGAAAAAAAACCCAACCAAAAGTGCATCATAACATGTAATTAAAACAATTAAAACTAAGAGTTCTGTTTACAACAGTTCCCTTGAAGGGTAACTAAATCTGGAAAAAAGAATGGCACGAATTCATACCATTTGTGAATTTAATTTGCTAGAAAAGAGTAAATAATTTTGGTCCATCAAACTGCTATTTGTAAGTTTGCCTGGGCTGTATAGAGGGGGGATGTGAGAAATTTGCCCTATTTTTACAGTTGAAAGCTTCATTGACTCGCACAAGATACTTTAGCCTAATATCCTGTGGCACTGCAGTGACCTACATGTAATTATTGCATGCTTTTTCCAAAATATTTGTACACAACCAGAAATTATAACCTAAGTTACCAACCAGTTCTTACTTTATACCAGCAACACAAAGATGGACTTCAATTAGTGGTAACCTAGCTGTCTGATGTTTTTAGCAATCTTTTGGACAAATGTTTGGTCTTGGTTTGGTGCAATTTTCTGGTTTCCATTTTTCTTAGACAAACATATTTATCCTCTTAAGTAAATGATGTTTTAAAAACTTTCAGCTGTCCCTTCTCCCTGCCCGCAATCGCTGTACCACTCAGACATAGGGTGATCTCCTGCTTCTATGCGTGCATTTGTTTTACGAGCAAAGATGTGGGGAAAAGTGAGAGGAGAAAAAATATCACACGATCTTGCAATACCCCATGGTTTCACCCAAAAAATGTCCTTCCTGCTCCTACCTTTAACCTGCCCTTCCCAGCACGGAAAGTGGAGCACTCACATGCTCACAGATGTCTGCTGAAGTTTCTCATGGTCAGGTTCCATAACAGGAGGCAGGAAGGAGGAAACACAAGCATGTGCTGATCAGGTAGCTCCTCTCCCATCAATCCTCCTGCTGAAGCTTATGGACAACACTGGTCTCAACTGAAGAACTTTAGAGGTTTTTGGCAGCTACTGCTTGAAGGGTTATGCTTTCTCCAAACACAAGACATCAGCGGTGTCACCAGTAGCTGAAGTAGATACTGACTCAACAGCACAGCTAGTTGGTACTTTTGTCCAACATACTCACCAGCTGGTTGACTACATTACTAAAGCTTCAGTGGTGCCAATTTACAGAAACATGTGCAGTTCACTATCAACAGGCCAACATCTAACATTCTCACTGCAGAGCTTAACCCGAAGTGGGCTGTTCCCACCTGCAGAACTCTAAAATAGGAAATCAGCACTGAACTCCCAAGGAGGAGGTTCAAGACATTTCTGAACCTCTGTTACCAGATGTGTTTGGTCACACAACCATATCAGCCCAGACCATGGCACTGTACAGGTCGCTCAGTGCATGACAGCCTTTGAAACATAACCTAAAAGTTCAGTTATTTCTCTTCTAAATCTTTTACTGCTAAATTATGTGTCATTCAACCTGCCTGTGGGCTACAAAAAAAAAAAAAAAAAAAAACGTAGTATCTACAAAAAAATTTTAATTTAGGTTTTCATCTGTAACAAGGAATGTTATCCAGAGACAAGTAAGAAAAATCTGCGATGAATTCGATCAGCCTAATATTCCAGCTTTACCTCCCAGATAGACATATTGATGCTGCCATTAAATGATTATCCCATTTGCCTACATGTGTTTTTAGTTTTGCTCTAGTACAGAAGACCCATTATTTCTCACTGTTCTCTGTCTTCTGGGGAGCAGCTGTGATGCGTTCCTGCAGCCATCAAGCTTTAAAAGCAGTATTCACTGCCTGACTGGCAGTGGCATAGAGGTGGCATACTGCTTTCTGCTGTGGTGAAGTCAGTACCATTATCCAACAGATCTCAGAAAATACAGTATATAAAGAAAAATATTCCAAATATGTGCACATTTTGGGAGCAAGATAAAGAAAATGCTTCATCATCATGAGAAAATAAAAAAACCCACCTACTGAAAAAAATGAGGTTTACTGCAGCACTGTTTTACTGCTTTTACTTTTCTTTGCTGAGCCAAGGAAGAACATGAAATAAATGCGGAGCAGTGTGTAAGCAACGTTACAAACCCATTGTTAAAAAAAGTGATGGAATGCTCCATCTCTGGTAGTGTTCACTGTCAGGTTGGACAGAGCCTTGGCTGACATGGTGAGGAGACCCTGCCCATGGCAGGGGGGTTGGAACTCGATGATCTCAGGGTCTTTTCCAACCCATTCCATGATTCTGTGAACAGCAGCATCCTCAAAAGAAATGTGAGGAAAAGAACACTTTTCCTATCCTTCCCTCACACTGAGCCAGAGTTTCTCATCTGCCCCCAGCTAGTCAATAAACTGAAATGAACAATATATGTGCATCTACAGAAGAAGCCATTGCTGTCCAATAAGCATTACTTTCTCATCTTGTACCCTAAAATGCTTTACCACTACAATGGATTGTCTTTGATTAAAAATTTCAGCAGCAAGCATATCTACAAAGCATTTATTTCATTTTAGGCTTTCAAAAGGCTTGTCAAAATTTTCTATCTTAAAATTAGGTAGATAATTAAAAAACTAAAACTTAAGGGAAAAAAAAATCTACTTTTATTCAGACTTTATAGCCATCTTATTTCTTATATACATTAAAAGATCGTTTACTTGTATTTATGTGCTGTTAACCACTAGTTTCCACATTCCATCAAAAACTGATGCTCAGATCACCTAAGAGCTTTTAAGGCTTTACAGAGTGATCTTTATGGTGGCTTGGTTAATTTTACTGAGGCATAAAGCTAAAAGGTGAAGAGTTCCTGAAACTGGAGAATACTTGGAAAGGTATGTGCAGGTAGATCAGGGCCTCAGTTTGTCTCAGAAAGGCAGCTTATGCTGTTGTCCTGATGGCAAGCGCCAGGAAGCAGAATTGCCCCTTGTTTTGTCTCCCTGGAGTCAAGATTAGCACTGCCTTGGCAGAACAGCCTCTCTGTTTTAGCCAGAACCCAGATCTCTGATGAGATCCTGCTGAATTCCCAACAGGATGACTCTAATTTTCCTCTACAGCATTCTTTGGTTATCTGTCTTGTACGTATAAAAAAAATACAGCAAAACCAATGAAGAGGCACTGTGTCTTTCAAGAAAGCAGACAGCTGTTTATGGCAATGTAAAGCAATACAGAAGATGCAAAGGCATACATTAGCCTACTGCTCATAGCTTAGCTGTGCACCCAAACCTCTTTATCTGTCAGAGCAGATGCAGGAGCTACTTACAAACTAATTGACCACTAATACAGAACACCATCCTATTTTTGGGCACTCACAGAACTGTTCTAAGCCAATAATCAGTAAGAGCAACCCATCTTTTCATCCCATGCAAGCCAGCACGGTTTACAAAAGACAGGTTTTTGAGCCAAGCTTTAGCCTTTAAATGTGCTCAGGGACTGACACAAAACAGGTGATTTGTTGTTTCTCAAAGAGTGGAACAGGACAGAAGAAAAACTGCAGTGTCACTGAGGTTATCGCTCTGGATCTCATGAGAGCTCAGCCTTTGCTGTCTTCACCGCCAAGAACCCAGAGAGCCACTCAACCATCTTTCCATAGGACAGTGCTCTGTTTAAATCCCATTATAGAGAGCTGTGCCTAGTTACATGCTCTAATAACATTGGTTTTTGAGCAGCTTCATGAAAAACAGCAAAATGAAGTAGCACCATGTGCTTAAACAGCTGTTCAGTATTTTTGTGGCACCTAGAATATGCAGGATAACATGCACAGATCCTCCTCCAACTCTAAGCTAATTAACTTGACTTTGAATTAGTAAGTCATTCCTTAACAAAATCTGAAAGATATTAGGCATTACTGCTTCATTCACAACGTGCACACGTCTGAAACAAGACTTGATTCACTTTTACACTTCATTCTTACAAGCCTTTTAAAAAAGGACTGAAGCCTGTTTGAAGACAGTCTCCCAGCCAGTGCTGCCCTACTCAAAGACAAGGTCTACAAGTATTTCTACTTATCTTGAAACTCTGTTTCTACATTCAAAATGAAATAATCCACTCCTGGTCTGAAAATGAACGGATGATCCAAAGCTTTGTCCCATACTCACATGCTTACTAGCGGGTTGACCCTGAGGTAAAGATCCAGGGGCCAGCACTGGAGAGCTTGCAGGGCTACAAAGTTCTGGGAAGGGATTTGGGATGGCCGGCAAAGATGATGTTCTGAATTGCTGCTCTTCTTCTTGAAGGCGCCTATAAACACAGAAGCACTAAGCATTAAGAGGAGCAAACTGGCATCACTAGACCCAGATCTCCTGCCCCACCATTTACAATAATGATACTAAGGAAAAGGAACCAAAAATCACTCTTTTTCTAAGCAACTACTATACAGTTACAGCAACTGCAAGCTCAAAGTAGTTAACTGCATTTTAAAAATGACCAATCTGGCATCTATGTTTTGTTGGTTATAACTTGATTAGCTGGGTGCGTAACTGAGGTAACTATGCAAATAAACAGAAATCTCTGTCTGTACTTGCTGTTTTAAGTACTAGCTGACAAGCTTAAGCTCTGTGTGCCATAAAGTCCGTTAAGCTCTTCCAAATTAACGTGAAAGAGGAGAGCACAATGGCATTCACTTGGAGCCAAATTCCATCTGGATCTGCAAATGAAGGTGTATCCCTGTAAAATCTCTAAGCTGAGACTGAAACCAATATCGTCACCTCATTACAATACCAGATCCCATCTCCAGGCAACCTGGCATTTCCTAGTGGAAATGTAAAGACTCAGCCTGAGCAATAAACTGCAATTACACCCTCCCATCTTATGCTAGTTGTACAGTTACAGTTCAGACGAGTTTGTATCTCCTGAGATACACCACCTGATTCCACACAGGGCCAACAGAGCTTCCACCTCCAGTTTATAACACACCTGCACTGCTCACATCAACGAAAAGAAAACTAAGCCTACCAGCTGCCACCGAAAAGCTTGAAAACATGCAAGACCTACTCATGACCACGCAGACAGCTTTAGGGTTCCCTGCCGTCAGGGCATCACCACTGAAGATGTACTCAAGTCACTTAGGTGACTCTGCAGCAGGCTGGCCTGCCAACGCCTTTGCAGAAGGCACCATCTAGTGGCAACCGTGTAAGTTTCCAAAGACAACCCACTGACTCCTGGGTTTGAAATGCTGATCATTAAAAACCCAACTTGCTCTCATTTTTCTCATGCCTTCGGCAAGCAGCGCTTTCTTAACAGTGCTGCCTGGGAGACAACTACTGGGTTTGCCTCTGGCAGCGTATCCCACCCTGGGCACGCTCACTGTCTCTGTCCGTACCAGAACATGGGTGCGGATAAAAATAACGACTGGGAAATCTGCTCTGCAGGTAACTATCCTGCAATTTAGCTGCCTTGGTGTTCCATAAATGAGCCTTACAGATTTCGGTTTGGTTTTTTTTGCTATAAATAACAGCTTCCAACATTACCCATAAGCCATACAAACAACTACTTGACTTGTTTGATTTTTTTTGTGCTACCCGTGTGTGCACTTCCCTGAAACACAAGGTAAAGGACAGTGTAATACTTCTTCAACTCAGTAGACTTGTATCAGCAGCTCTGTACTGCAAATTTCTGACAGACCTCCATTATAAGAAGTGGAACTACAGGCACTGCAAGATTTGAAAGCTGTATTTTTCTTAAAATAGGAATTCACTATGCTTCTCTCTGCTCTGCCTGTATTGCTGCAGTGCATCATTTACCTTGTGACTGATACATATATGAAACTGCGCCTTAAGAGAATTACTACAGTCAACCATTGTTTCATAGACCCCCCCCCCCCCCATGGAGGTTGAGATAACCCTGAACAAAAGTTCATTCTTTTTTTTAATGGTAAACACACCATCTTCTTGTGCGTATGAAAGTGCAAGAGTTCAGAAAGGCAGAGTGTTCTCAAAAAAGAGTTCCTGAGTTTTGAAATGCCACAAATAGTTTAAATGAAGTGCTTTGACTGAGATATTTACAAAACATTGACAGTTATAGTGCTCTAGAGGGTGTATTTTCTAGTTACAGCCCTATTCAAAGTTAAATATGAAATACTTGTAAAAACGATTGCATCGTTAGCTGACTTGGTTGTATTGCAGTTACTCCATACTACACATTCATTTAGAAAAACTGTCTTAAGAATACCATTTCTATAGGAAATACATTAGCATAAAGAATTCGAAGCAACACTTTTCACATCTGTGATTTTTCTTCTATTATTATTACTTCTCATTTCTTTTGGAGAAGACACTGTTAACTAGAAGGAAAGGAACACTCCAAATCTGTGATTCAGGCATTTACCCACTCATGCTGATAGGCACTCCTTTTCTCCTACTGCCTAAAAAGATTTTAAGAATCTCAGCATCACCTACGGACACTCTCCTCACTACCAAGAGTATTCCACTTGAAGCCTCAGTTCAAGACCCCATTCTGACAACATGGAAACAAACTCTTTTTTTGCTACGACTCACATACTGCACACCTCAAGTGAAAGAGCTGAAAGTGCTCTAGGAAGAACACTTAAGTAACTATGATGTGCTCCTCGTTTGTTTGTCTTGGACCATTCAGGAATCCTCTATAAAGAAGTGGTTTTTTTTTGTATGTCAAAACTATCTGAATGTGCCTTCTTCTATCTGCATGATCTTACATTTTATAAAACCAAGAAGCTTCCAGTAGGCACCATACCTGAGAGAACAGTTATAAAGTTTGAAAATAAATCCTATTTTTGCAATTTGTAAAATAACATAGAATTTGTACAACAGATTGGTACAAATGGTACACTTCTACACGCTTGCTACTACAGGTACATCAAACTGCTGATTAAAAACAAGGATGAAAATGTGATATTTTTTCATTTTACAGAGTACATTGAAAATCTATGTCCTTCACCTACCTGGTATATCATTTTTCCTACGCAAAAGTCCAGTCTAACACTACTCTGCTCCTTACAAAGCTGATCTATTTTAAAACTTAGTTCTTTCCAAGCTAGATCAAGAAAACTTTACAAAAAGTAGGCAAGTTCCTTGTTCCTACCTTACTGCCATAATGCGCACTGGCTGAGACCGCTGCACCTTCTGCCTTGGAGACATGGGCTGCAGCGCACCTGATCCTGAAGACGGCAACTGACTGCGGCTGAGTTGACCATTGTGAAGGAGTGGAGTGGTTTCCGACTGCATACTGCACGTAGAGTATAAACTTTCAAATGAGGAATTCATGTCATTTACCAGAGCTTCTAAGTCCACATCGTCATCTGAAAGACAAAATAAAGGCAGTGTGACACATTTGGAAATCCCAGATAAAGAAGTCTGGAAAGACCAAAGATTACATAAAGTTATACATAATTTTATAGTTATATGTTGATAGTACAATTTTTCTTTTTTTTTTTTTTTTTTTTTCAGAAATTATTGATTTATTTTAGAGCAGAAATGGTGGAGATTCATTTTGTCTTCCTTGGTGAAAAGCTACTGAAACAGAATGAAGTATTCCTACTACAGTATTTACTATATAGATATGGACATTATGTATGTATCAATATATATGTAAATCACCAAAATTTAGTGGGATTTTTAGTAATGTCAATGCTAATATGAAAACACTTCACTTACTGATAAACTGACATACATTTCAAAAATATATCACTTACAAATACCTCAGTTCAGCTTGTCAATCTATCAAGTTCAGATTGTCACACACTGTAATAAACACTGCAAGATCCAGTAATTTAGAAGAAAAACCAAATCAATATCGCAGAAGTCAATAGGTGGAAGACACACTCCTCTGCAGTACACATTGGAAAGCGATCATTATCGCTTGCTAAAAATCCTGTCTGAATTTCTGCATATTTTTGTAATACAGGGGTATTAACGATCATAGTTACTCTGCAAGAAAACAGAGCTCCATGAACCCTTTGCACTAACCACTCTCTGAACTCCTATTGCACAGCACTGTAATTACTCCCTAGCCACAAGTTACATCACTCCCTATTGGAGATCAGCAGGCTGACGAACACACACATCGATATCTGCTTCTGGTTACTGCACAGCCACTGCCTGAACAGCTACTTCATACCAAATACAACTCTGAGCATCCAAAAATATGCCCTTATGTTCCAGCCATATCAATCGGACTGGTAAAAATATACCACTGCTGTCTGAAAACTTTGAATCTCGCAAGTCTTCATGACACGAATGGAAAGCAGATCCAAGCACTGGAGCCAACAAACATCAACACAGTGCTGTGCAGTTAAAATATGCTTTTCACTCCAAATATTTTGATACCTATACTCTTGCCATGTTTTCTAGGTAAATAGCCACCATTCAGCTTGCAACAACTTAGAATATTTTCTTTAAGATACCTTGAATAATTTGGTATTGATTTAATTTGGTATCAATATCACCTTCTTTGAAGTTATAATCTGAAACAGCACCACTCAGTTTCTGTCCATCATCAACATGCCTCTATAACTACAAAGGGATGAGGAACACTGCATTTACACAGCAATTTAATTGTTTTGGACCCTGACAATTCCAGTTTTCTGTGTTGCATGAATGAAAGATGTGCTCAGACTTAAACAGGCTCTGGTCATGTCCCTACTTTTGAGTGCTATTAAATGACTTGAAATACTACATTCCTCTCCGAAAGGCAGCAGGCCTTTACCCAAGTAAAAACCACGTAGTCTTCTCTAAAAACACACCCACAGGATTTCTAGGTTTGAACGTGTTAAAAAACAAAACAAAACCCATCAACCCACAAACAGGTTTCTTCCTTTCATTTCTGTATGGTTATTTCCCTCAGCTTCAGCACTTAACAGCTACTACCCTAGCACTAAGACTTACCTTCACTAGGCCACACCAACTTCTTTGTCTATCAGCTAGTCGAGGCATTTTCAATAATCTAGACTTTGCTTTGCTTGGATAAAGTCTACAGTAATTTTCCTGCTATTTTCAGGGATCTCAAGACAGAGTTGCAATTTAAATTTCATTCCATCCTCCAGATTCTTATTGTATTTGAAGAGGACATACGGAAAACACTTCTTGAGCAATCACAAGGGAACCACAGCAGTAGGAGTATAAAGAGGGAAAGGCTGAATTACAAGGCTTTTGAATTTTATCATTCATCTAAAGTACCAGAAGGCTGAACTGTAGGGTGTCGCATGGCTGTCAACTAAAAACTATGGGGCTGGATGAAGGAGACATAAAAGACAGACCCTGGCCACAGAGTCAGGGAGTAAATTACAGCAACTAACAGCAATTGTCTAGCTGGGTAAAAAAAGAAAGGGAAGAAAGTCAAGGCATACATTCTGTGGAAGTCCGTATGGCTTGGTCCCCGAGGGTGCTAATTTATTAACAACTTAGACAAAGCTATTAGCATGCAAGATGCTTAAGTTTTCAGATGATTGTAACACGGGAGGGATGATTAAGAGTCAGCTCAAGCTATCCCTGAATAATCAAATAGGCACAAAGGTGTAATATGAAATCTAATATGCATAAAATGATGCACTTCATGCAAAACACTAAGCAAACCAAGTATATAGTTTAAAGCATTGAATTACCATTAGAAGGCTTTTAAGCATATCAATTACACACCTAAATTCAATTTCCAACAGGAGAGTACTGAAAAGGTGCACACAGAGTTCTCCTAATAACATGCTGCACTGAAGTCCAGAATCTGGTTTCACTCCTCTGTCAGCTCCTTTTCCCTGTGGGTGCACTGTAGTTAATAATAGCCCTCAGTCTTACTGATGTAAAACCTTTGCAGAAGCACAGATCCTTAAGCTTTTTGAAGACAAAGCCTGCAACCTTGAATTTCGTACAGTTTCATCTCTAAACAAAAGCATTTACTAGTAAATACCATTACGTTTTGGAGAGATTTCAGCACGCTGCAATTGAAGCTTCATTGCTGTAGCCTACCTCGAAGTGCCAGCAGATGTCTCAGCCTGCCAAGTAATCCAGTATGTTACTTGTGATGCCTTTCTACAGAACTTAACAAAGTAAAAATCAAATAAGAAATCCCTGGGATTTCCAAGCCACTTCAACCATTTTCAGATGTACTGTTCAGAAGGCTATTTCATATGCAGTCCAATCCTTTAAAGTATCTTAATCTACCAACCAGTGAGATCTAGCCTCTATCAAGATCATCCTACATAGGGAAAAAAAACCCAGAAGCTGACAAAACTAATTTTGAGGAGGCTTGCTAGTTAACAGCATAATTTGAAGATCTTTGGGCTTTGAGCCAGTATGGCATCACGCTGGTCCTCTTAGTGTGCACACAGAAATTGGTGACTGACCCGGAAGGATCACCTTTGTAGGCTACAGCAGACAGAGCTGCAGGCAGCTGAGGAGCCTCCAGCTCTCCATCTATCTCACAGATGCGCTTCCAGGGATACTAAAAGCTATTTTCCTTCATCTGCACTGAATTCCGCCATCAGATCAAGGAGTATTAAAGTGGATATTTGAGGTCTGTTTCTTCCTCTCTCAACTGAACAGCATAGGGGCCAGATTACCACTTCCACGTACAAACATGCAAGCAGCCTTTTGCTTTTGAAAGTAATTTTTAAAGGAAAACACTAGCAAAACCTAGCTCTGACATACTCCTGCTAGCAGACAAGATAACTGGCAGTTCTGTAGACTTCTTATACCATAACAAAATACTTGGCATGTCTGCAAGCAATGTTCTTTCCCAAACTAGAACCAAAGTGCATACACTGGCAGCAGTCTGAACTTCATTTTGCTTCTTTACCCACAGCTTGTTAAACTTTGGTTTTGTTCCCAAACCAGCTCCTCTGGATGTTACAAGTAGTATTTTTTGTAAAGTAGATCATTATTTTAATGACAAGAAAAAAAAAATTAAAAGTTCAACTCAAGAAAGACGAAAACTTTATTATAAAACCTCTTACTGACCTAGTGAGCTAAGCTATCACGTTCCACAAAAACTGGAGCACCATTTGAGTGCTTTCCATCACACCGTAAGAGGGATAATAAGCCCTAAATTAGGCCTGAGCAAACTTTAATCTGTGCTTAACCATGTCCCACTTGTCTTTCCACTTCTAGCCCTTTTCTATCCCTTAGATCCCAATTTATTTGTTTTGGTGGTTGTTGGCTCTGACATGTCAAGCTCAGCTAAAAAGACTAAGCAGGATCTTGCTTATTCCGAAGTGACGTAAAGCTGAAATGAGCCCTGCGCAGCTTCACCCATGCCAGCCTCCCAAAGTAAGCAGGTATTTCCATGGCTGTCCAAGGGCTCACTGCACTGTAGAAATTCTGTTTACTGAAAAAAAGAGCTGAACATGGAAAGAATCCCAGCTTTGCCCTACAGACCAGGATGCATTTCATGTCTCTAAAAGGCAGCCTAACAAATACCTTTCCCTTTAAACATATGCCTTGCAGTTCATAGGGAATACTATGAAAAACACCATAGGATTTAAATTACCTATGATTTAAGAGGCTTTTAAAAACTGTATAAATACATAAATTATTTCCTTCTTGTTGGCTCATTTCAGAATTATCCAGCATTATCTTTCATGTCAGCTCACAGAGAAGACAGATACAAGCACTGCCAGTAACTCAGCAGAAGACTTATGAAAAGGCTACGCCACTTTTCTGTCACCATGGAAGTAAATCTGATACATGAAGCCTAACAGCATGTACATAAACAAGCGTTCAATATGACAGTAAGGCAGCTGTTGATCACCCATTCCTATTTCACAGCCTAACCCCAGCAATCCGTTCCCTAAAATGAGTTTCAGTGCAGCACATTAAAGATCCAGCTTAACAAAGTAAAGAAGCTAAAATATAATTAATACAAGATTTCATAGAATCAGAGAATGGTTTCAGTTGGAAAGGACCTTAAAGCTCATTCAGTTCCAACCTCCCTGCCATAGGCGGGGACACCTTTCTCTAGACCAGGCTGCTGAAAGCTTCATCCAACCTGGCCATGAACGCTGCCAGGAACAGGGCATCCACAACTTCTCTGAGCAACCTGTTCCAGTATCTCACCACGCCCATAGTCAAGAACTTCTTTCTAGTATCTAATTTAAATCTCTCCTCTTTCAGTTTAAAGCTATTCCCTTTTGTCCTGTCACAACCTGCTCTTTTAAAGAAAGTCCCTGTCCAGATCTCTTGTAGGCCCCCTTGTAGTATTCCACTCAAGTTTAGCTCAGTAGAGTATGATAATGAACTGCGAAGTAGGCCCTCCTGCTAACTGACCCTCCAGGAGACAGACAGAAACTGAGAGAGAAAAGGAACATAGGGTTACATATACTCTAGCACCCTGGACTGATGATGCAGTGGAACACAATGTAAATTAAAGGCAATATAGTGAAAACATTTGCATTAAAATGAACAGAAGGACTTAACCATCTAAAATACTTGTGACATCCACCTCAACATCCTGTTTCAAATCTCCTAATACATTTAAGTTATTCTGATCCATGTTGGTGGCACATGTATATTTTGCAATGTTTTTGGTACTGGGGAAATTTCATGGTTTATGACCAAAAATGCAGGTAATGATTACCACAGTGAGATGTGCATACAAACTTCTTTTACAAGATAATGCCTTATTAAGGGGATCCCTTCCACAACAGCGCTGCAGCTTGTTCTCCTAATGCCACGTCCAAATGCTGTTTTGATGGGATTTATCAGAAATGCCAACCACTATAACTTCTTGAAAATACACCACTGCTGACCACACCGTTGTACTGATGCACAAGTAATTCCACTGTAGGTGACACCTCATTCCTCTGTTACTTTCTCTGAGCATGCAACATTTGCTGTGTTTGCACAAATGCCTGGTCCCCCTCCATACCCTGTTTCAGCTTCCACTAATGCTGCAGGAATCAGCTGCCGAATGACAATAAGCAGATTTCTTACAATTCTCTAAAAACTCCACAGTGACCTCTACAGCGATGGTGCAGCTGAATGACACCCTCCAGTCCCCAGTACCAGCTCCTCCAGTCCCCAGCACCGGCTCCAATTTTATGCAATGCCCCTTCCTATTAAGAACGATGTACAAACAGTGAGTTGCACAAGAAACAAAGAGACAGCATAAAACCACTCACAAACCATTCGCCCTGTTCTTCAGGTCTGCTGCCAGACTCAGCTATAAGGATATATATCAAGATTGCCTTAGCTGAACATTAGAAGCCTGGAGGGTCTTTTTTATTTGCACCAAGTGAAAGCGGAAGACACAAACACAACTTTGTGTCCTAGAGACATCACCAACTCGAGAGTCGTCATAGTCTGAATTAAAAATGACAATCTCGAATTCCAAAACTCCAAGATGTTAGGTACCCTGTAAGTCCCAGTGAGACTCTGCACTGAAGAGTCCTCTTTATTGCTTTCTGACCTTCAGTGGCCGAAAAGAAATCCTCTACTTTGTACTGTAACTATGGTTGCTGGCCTCCAAAATGTCGTATCAGTGCATGTGCAGCTTATAAAATGCTAAATGGACAATGCTGTGGAAAGAAGGGCAAGCAACAGAGATGCTTGTCGGTAAAAGAATGTGAAATTGAGATAGGCATCTATGCTCTTTTAGCACACTAAAATGTCACACAGAGAACTCATCAGCAAACCTGTAAGCGCTGCAGTATTCTCTGAGTAATTTTAAAATCCCACATGCACCTATTCCCATTTTTGCCAGTAAAGCTGGGATAGCTAACACCACGTTTATTTATGCTAACTACAGGTGCTGGAGAGAATTCACTTTATAAACACCTCTTTCCTAAAGGTTTGTGGTTGGGCTCCAGAAATGTTCTTAAAACATACCTGATAGAGTTCTTGAAATAGAAGATGAACTAAATTGAACAAAATTAATGTTGCTAGGTAACAGCTATAGGAATAAGCTACATATGAAAGGCATTAGTGAAAAAAATCAAAGCGTTAACGAGTAACAGGAGCAACTGGCTATAGGTGCCGTACAGCAGCAAGGAATGAAGATGTACCCTCAGACTAGCCAATAAAACAAGTTTCAGGAATTCTGATGGAAAAAAAGTGGAAGGTTAAAACATGGAAAATTCTGTTCTTCTCCAGGTCACACATCTAATGCTTGACATCATAAAGAGTAAAGATGATGAAAGCCAGGCATTCAGGCGAAGGCGAGTGGATAAGGAGGGCTGATTTGTTTAATTCCAGAGACAAACTAATGTAAAGCATGTCTCTGACACAGATTTGAACGGCTCTACCCTTTGATTAGGCTGCAGTTTTTCCACAGACAAAATTCAGAAGCGCCTCCCAGGGTGCATATTCCCATTTCTAACCCTGTAGAGTCACACTGGTCCTTTCGTGGAGCAGATGGATGCTAGTCACTTGGACACAAGACCGCTGTAGGTGGGTATCATTAGCACCACTGATGCTGAGCCCTCGATTGACCCTAAGACATGTATAAATGTTGAAGTGCTAATGGCATTGCTATGAGAGAGATTTCTGAAACCCAAGGATTAAAGTCTAAAACATCTAGAATACCGATTATGCATATACATACCAGCTTTATTATTACTATCAGAGGAAAGATAAAATATGTAAGCTATGAAAGTTATGGCCAGTCCCCTTTCCAGACCCCCTCACCCCATTTTGAGAACACAGAGTTGAGATTCAATCTTCCTGATACCAATTTTCTAGTTGGAAATTTGCAGCTTAAAAAGTAAAATAAATAAAATAAAATAAAATAAAATAAAATAAAATAAAATAAAATA
>JANRGW010030916.1:0-36080 GCA_024733675.1 Psilopsiagon aymara | reverse complement strand
AAATAAAATAAAATAAAATAAAATAAAATAAAATAAAATAAAATAGCATACCTTCCTAAAAGATGCATCGGGTCCAAATTTGAACCCAAAGCCAAACAGATTACCAGCTAATCCCATGTGACTGCACAGACAGGGGGACTGACACACCACACACCCACAGACAGCCATTGCTGATGGTGGAGCTCCTGCAGCAGTAACCACCAGCCTCTCAAATCTGAATTTGCAGGCCAATACTTGCAGAAAGACTGCTGTAGAGTAAATACCGAGTAAACAGATCACTTACAACAGAATCTGAGGTTAAGTAGACCTCTGGGAAATTGTCATTCCTGAGCTGATTACAAAATCCAGTCAGAAGATTAATTTTCAAGAAGCTGGTAACATCTGCAGCTTTCTTCTATGAACATCAGGTTCAGTGGTTTCTCTGACCATTTTCTCATGTTGCCTACTTTAGTACATTAGTTCAAGAAAAAGTCTGCGCAGGTCCTTAAGAGGAAAGCATTTGTTCAGTTGGGTTTAGCAAGACAGGAGAAAACCCAAAACAGCCCCAGATGATAGAAAATGACATTAATTGAGGAAAGCAGCAGCACCAGAGGGTAGAATAAGATACTCTTTCCAAGGCCAAATCTAGAGTTGCAACAGACTAAGACTCAAAAAACTCCTTCAGAAAGACTAAGTGTAGGATGCAATACGCCACAGGGTGAGCAGGCCAGACTGATTTTCCTGACCCAAAAGGAGATGTGAATAGAGAGAAATTTAAAGCGTAACAACTGGGCAAGGAACAGTCAGTCCCCTATCTTCTTAGTGTGGCCTTTCTTTACTCAGGACAAAAAAAGAAAATCAGAGTGAGCATGGGTGAATGCATGACACGCAAAAGGACCAACCAACCCAGGAATTCTCTATTGAGGTCTTCTCCCCGGGTAAGGTTAACTGGATGCCTCAGTCTTGGTACATCACCTCTGTGACAAAACCGCAAAAGAAGGTTCTGGCAGTACAACCCCAAAACAAATACAATCCTATCTATGATTAAAAGAAGGATCAAGAGGATATGGTTGGGGTAACACCTGGGCAGCAGAATGGCTCCTAGCCTGTGCAGCCCCCACAAAACTGAACAGAAAATCCGCCTAAGTTTTCCAGGTAATGGGGAAAACCATGTAAACCTACTGAGCCATTAAGGTACTTCCAAGTCAGAACTCAGGAAGCACGGTGCTGGATGGCAATGCAGAGATGAATTGAAATACTGTCTGCTGGACACCTGGCCAGATGCTTGACAGCCTGCACCTTATATTAGACAGTCATATTTATGGGTAGATAGCTTTAAGAGGATATCCTACCTTATTGAGAACTGCAATTTAACACTGCAAAGTTCAGGTTTGATTGTACATTTATTAAGATTACATACTTTACATCAAGGAAACTAAATAAAAATCTTTAAAATACTATGTGTTTTCCTTATGCTTACATGAACAAAAATTGTTTTTCAAAAATGTATTCTACCATTTCATATATATATACATTTCTACTCATAATGCTTCTCCAAAGTTTTACTTAGCTACCTTTTCCTTATTGCCCATGTCAGAGAAAATAAATAATGACAGTGCAAATCAAATATACACAAATAAGCAATATTAATAGACAAGTCACAGTTCAAAAAAGAGTTAAAAATTCAGAGATGAGAAGAGCTACCATGTGTCTTACAAGTCTAAAGGTATTGAAGGCAAAGTTAAAAACACAGGCAAAGCATCTATTGCTTTCCTTTAGGGAACCTGTGTTCTGCCTTCCTGATTAAACACCATAATACCCAACTGAATAATCCCAGTTGAACAATCCTTACAAATCGATATAAGTACCACTGCACAGATTAGCCCCTCCTGTCCTGCCAAGAAAGCCCAAGCTTTATCCCTGCTCTGGGAAACATCGTGCGTAACCTCCCAACATGCTGCCTCATAGCTCCAGCCAAACCCCATATTCCCCTGCCTGCTCCAGCACTGGTGCTGGCGTCTGCTGGGTGAGAGCATCACCCACCTGCTTGGGGAAGTCCTCGCCTGGTAGCCAGCACACCCCAGGCTTCTTGCATCAGGGGTTTCAAAACCACTTCTTGACAACTTAAAGCTTTCAAGTGAAAAGTGATTGGATTAACCCAAAAAGTCCGTTAGTGTTCCTCTGAAGAAGCGATGGGTCCACACAGCTGATGCTGGAAAATTATTATTATTAAATTAGGTGTGCACCTCATCACTTGATACCTGGGCTAACCTTTAATCCTACTCACTTTAAACCATGAGTTTTAAAATTTGCTTTGAACAGGTTTATTGCTGGCTTAGAAAGCATGTTTAAGAGGATGTAATACAAGCTCCAAAAGTTGCAGACAGCAATTAATGAATCAGCTATTCCTCCAAGTTAATTAAAGATTGCGCTTTGAGCACATAATAGTTACCTAGCTGTGACAGATGTACTTACAAAGCAGGCAACAGCAGTATTTCACATTTGAGGTATTGCTAGTCAGAGTTTAGTTAACAGAACCAAAGTCATATGAAAAAATAAAATGCTTTAACACTGGGGTAATTCTGGCTTCTTTTATTAGCTTACTATTAACCCCAATTGTCATTTTGGGAAATTACCTACAAGAAACTAAACTGGGGGAGAGTTGTTTGGAATTGCAACACTGCATCAAAAAAGCTCCCTAAGAGCCCTCAACATGGGTCTTGCAAGCCCAGCACCTGACAGATAACAACAAGCAAGCTTGCCTACCTTAGCTTCGCTCCATAGATGAAGGTGGCCATCAGATGTCCTTACTGCCTTGAGAGAAGCTTGATGCAAGCTTTCCCTACATTTCTTTGCCCTACTAAAGGAATAATGTTTTGGGGCATGCCTTTAATCGCATCTGCACACAGATAGTTTGTCCTTGAGCCGGCTGTCTATTTTAGGCTTTCCTTTCACGCAAACCCAGCTGTTGTGTCAGAAAATCACGTAGTCCTTTTGGGTGTGGAACAAGCTCTCTCCCAGGCCTGCCAGCAAAGGGCAGACAATTTGTGAGGAATTACTGCCGCAGCGAAGCACGAACCTCCACTGTGTGAGAAGGGAACACCACAGTCCTGCCGCACGGATCCCCAGATGGCAGAGCATATTGCTGCAGTCGCATCCCAAATGGCAGTGTGGAGCCACTGCTGAAGGCGCCCGTACCCCACACTGCTGATGCAGAAACCAGTCATTTATAATAGCTCTGCCATGCTTCCCTCTGCCGTGACCCCTAGAGCTCCTGTTGGCCAACTTCCATTTATTTGGGTTTTTTTAAGGGTAAACAAAAAACAAACCAACAACCAAACAAGAATAACCACCAAAACCACCCAAAGACTGAGGAGAAAACAACAACAACAAAAGAAACACCAACAAAAGAAACTAATGCAAAAAGCCATGGTTAAAAAAAACCCAAACCCAAGTCATTGCAGTCAATCACTCAAGACCACAGGAAAGAAAAAGCAATCTGAATTTACCGTTCAATGAAGAATGGTAAATGAAGAGAAGTCACATCAGCCTAAATTTACCTAGGCTTGAAGAAAACAGAAGTTTATTTATTTTTCCTCTAGACTAACCAGAACAAGTCTCCTTTCTTAAATCAGCTACTCGAAACGCATGGCCCTTCACAAATTAACACGCTGCACTGGTTAAAGGAAGTCAGGATCAGGCTCACCAAAAACCAAAGCTGTGTGCTACGCAGAAGGTTCATCACAGCTTGACATGAGCCAAACCCAACTTACCCATTACGCCTAATTTCCTTCCAAGACCTACACACCTGATTTTACAAGGTGTGTGCATTCCCAGTTCAGGTACTTAATCAAGGTGCTCCATGATTTTGGGAAGCCAGCCTGCTGCTGTCCTCTGCCCGGTCAGTTTTTCACTGTGGGTAGGGACCCCAAGCTCTCACCTAGACTTGTCTCCCTGCATGCCCATAAAACTATGCTGGAAGCAGGACACAAGACATTTTTCCCCCAGGGAAAATGTTAACTGTTAACAAACCATCACTTCTATGAGGCAGTCTCAATTGCCTTCACGAAGTGACAAGGATGCCATCAGTACACTCAAACAAGCTCACGAGGCTCCAACATCTTGCACTGCATCTCCCTACATCACTCCCTCCCCACACACACTCCTCTTAGGAAAGAGGAACCAAAAACCTGTGGCATAGTTTCAGTGCTTGCAGGGGTCAGACAACCTGCTCACGTTGCTGTTTCACGTCTGAAATACAGCCCAGAAAAGCAGAGGAGACTGGTTCCCCCTCAAAAAGCACACCCAGGTATTTACATATCTCAGAAGACGCAACAAGTGGACAGGACACAGTTTAAGGTAGGCCAAAAGTGTTGCTGTAAAGCCCTAGCGCTCTGAAGCACTTCTGTCAATGGCATTTTAACAACATCAGCAACTCCAGGTTAGCCACTGTGGTACTAATACCCAGTAGTATCCCAGCAGCAAGCTTTCACTGCCTCTGTTGGCTGACTGGTTCTTCTGGGATGCTACCCTACACTTGGAGACGACCTGTGATCAGACTTTAGTATAGTCCAGATTCACTTCCTGATCCATTCTGTAATATTTTACGATGCCTGACCTCTCCAGGATTTTCCAGCCACTTAAGGACAAACCATAAAAACATGTACCTAAAGAGTAATTCTCTTTTGCTGTTGAACAGGTTGGAACTAGATGATATTTATGGTCCCTTCCAATGCAAACCAGATTCATGATTCTATAAACAGTAGTAAACTCATAACTGAATTGCAAAGATAAACAAAAAATTAGCAGCCCCCATTAAACCCTTTTTATATATAACATTACAAACACACAAGCTTACAAAAATGTCCAAGTGCACGTATATGTAAACTTGCAAGCAACATATACCAATTAGGAGCATTAACCAGACAAGCAGCAAGTTTAAGCCATGTTCTTGCGCAGTTACAAATCCACTCAGACAGTGGTGCTGTAACACACCATAACATTGCACTGCTTCTAACCTCATGTTGTACATGTCACAAATTGCCCGCAATCTTGATTTGGACAGAAAGACTTAAATATTGTTACTGCAATCCTAATACCATTAATGAAATTACATACTAATTGCTTTGGTCAGCAGCACCTTATATATTTTAATTACCCAGGCAGCTGCTTGCTGTTAAGAACTCCAGATTTAGCTACATCTCATGCTACATTTTTTTGTTTAGCTGCTTTGCCCCATTTCAGTCCTTTTATTTTTTTTTTAGCTGAAAATACAACTAGCTTGAAAGAATCTTGTCCCTTTTAATAGGCACAAAAAGACTTAAACAAATTAACAAATTCAGATTGATCTTCTCCTTGAAGCTTCTTGGCTCTAAGAAAAGTGCTGTAACCTTCTTCATCCTCAGTGCAAGAATGTCAGCTGCTCTGAAATGATGCATTTCTAAAGTATCCTTACATGACACAGCTTCCCATACTGAAGTGACATCAAGAAAAACTTGCAGCACAGTGTTTACATAAAGGCAGAAACAAATACTGTACTGCTTATCATAGACAGGTAAGTTCCAAGACACTGATGACGGAGGTTTATTATTACAACGCTGCACTGTGGTGAAGTTTTAGTGCAGAACTGACATCAAATTACAAGACAGCTGTTTTTCTACATATTTTGCTTCCTTTATTAAGCTATGAAGCTCATTTTTTAACTCCCACCTCTTTCCATGTGAACATAATACAAGCCCCAAGCTTAGTGTAAATCTGAGATTTATAGACAGCGTCAGAAATCAGAGTTACAGAAGTGTACCATTCCAGCTCATTTTGGGGCAGTCTTGGCACTGCAGGATTTTTTCAAAGCTACAGGAATCATAAATAATGCAACTCTACAATATTAAGTTCTGCTGGGTTACTCCTCTTAAAAAAATCCAAAAGAATTTTATTTGGAATGACAATATATTTTTATTTATGCTCCTCTGTCTTTTCTCAGATGAACCTGAGGACCTGAGGAAACATCAAGCATGATTTTGTTTCCTTATTTGACAAATGCACAACTTAAAACACAAGCTACAGCAGCTGCAGTATAACCATCAGAACTTACCTAAAAATATTTTGAAGTTTTAGCAGTAAAAAATAAATCATAGACTAGTTTGGGCTGGAAGGGACCTTCAAAGATCATCTAGTCCAACCCCCTGCAATAAGCAGGGACATCTTTAACTCGATCAGCTTGCCCAGAACTATATCCAGCCTGGTCTTGCACGTCTCCAGGGATTGTGCACCCACCACTTCTCTGCGCAACCTGTGCCAGTGTTTTACCACCCTCATTGTAAAGAATTTTTTCCTCACATCCAGCCTGAATCTCCTCTCTTTCAGTTTAAAACCATCACCCCTTGTCCTGTCACAACAGCCCCTGCTAAAAAGTCTCTCCCCATCTTTCTTGCAGGCCCCTTTTAAGAACTGAAAGGTGCCAGTAAGGTCTCACCAGAGTCTTCTCCAGGCTGAACAGCACCAACTCTCTCAGCTGGTTTCTTCTGTTTGCTGATATATTTAGAGTTAAGGAGGTTTAGGTGCATAATCATAAAATGGATAAAAACCCAGAACAGGAAAGACCTGCACTACGAGCTCCTGCACTACGTAAGCACTAGAACCCACTTCAAAGTTTTCTCCATCCCCAACAGTCCTCCAAAGTGGACAGCCCATACGGGCTTTCTTTCAACTTCCAGTGAACTAATTTTGAGAGTTATCTTGCATCAGCTGAAGAGCAACACTTTCTTTTATACCTTATTCAAATAAATGTCAGACTCCTACTGCTTTCTCCTCTTACCACAGTGGGTACCATTTCACTGACAGCCACTTACGCTCTTTTTTAACATATTAACCTCTATAGTGTCCACTCTGTCAACAACACCCCTGAATTCTTGCCCTCATTAGCTAGGTTGTTTGCTGGTCTCCCTAAACCGAGGATGCACTAGAAGACTCTTTCTTCCCACATGCTCTCAATAAAATGGGTCTTGATGTAATCTAGATGCCTGCGTGAGACACGTCAAGTATTTTGACCGATGTTTCTCAGGCAGGCGTTCATTAACGTGTGAAAAGCACTCTCACTGCTAACATCAGGTCAGTGAATAAAGTGAGGTATGCCAAACAGCAGCATTTTTCCAGGGCAACTGAATCTATATTGGAAGGCTCATTATAAGCAGCAAATACTGTAAAGGAACCACCTATACTGGTAATAATATATCCACAGAAGGACTGGGAATAGATTAACTCTTAACTTTCTTCAAGCCTATTAAAAAGCTATTTAACCCATGGCACTAAAAATCTCTCTTCCATCCCACAGATTTGAAGCCACCAACTTAATAGGACAAAAGCATTTCTTTCTTTATCCCTTTTGTATATAACTGGGGTAGGGGGAGGATGGGAACTGAGCCGCCTTCTGTGTTTGCATGGCACAAACATCAAAAGGACTAATTTCAGGCTGGAGCTGAGATACACACAACAATCAACGTTAACCTGTTGCCGTTGAATTCACTGCCCGCACTCTGTACAGGTTGGCAAGTTTAGCTGAAATACAAGGGAAAGTTTCTCACAACCAGTTTGGTAGAAATGACTCCACATTTCAACTGTTTTTCCCTGTTAAAATATCTGTATTTCTAGCCCAGTATAAGTGTCTAAGAATGCTTTTACTGCTGCATTTCATTTCACTTGTCAAAAACCAGAATAAACTTCCTTCAGAGAAAGTGTTTTTTTGCCATTACAAGTACATTAGGAAGTGTGCCAGCACAGCTGTGCCACCAAACCCCTGGGAGACACCAGGCTCTAGGGAATGTAAATGGTCTGAGAACAGCCTACTTGAAAAGACATCTTTTTTCAGGGCGAAGTCATCAGCACCACGATCACCAGGTCTTACTGCTCAAACACCCTCACTGTAAGAAAGGAGGCATTCACCCGAGCCATGACTTCAACAAATTTCTCCCCAATAGTCTCAATTTGCCTTGGAGCCAGCAATCTGCCAGATTCATCTCTAAACTTGCTCTTCAAAAAGAGATCTTTCTGTTTTGTATTTCACCAGCCTAAAACAGCAGGAGACATGTATCCTGGCCCAAACAGCTCAGCCCTACTGCCATACAGACGGAGGGTTGAGAGGTTTTTTTGTTTTGCTTTGTTTGGTCAGGTTTTTTAAACAGAAGGTTTACAGAGATACACAATGGTGGAAAGATATTACCACAAACATAAACACTGTGTTAGGAGACATCTCGGCTCCTACAGTAATGAAAATTAATTACATCTCTTTCAGTAGTTTCACTTCAGCTACATACTAAAACAATCTAAAACTCCATGGTTTTTCACCATGCTTTATGCCTCAAGTGGTTTTCCCTTATCTTGTTATCCCTCATTTAATGCTCCCTTTATTTTTCCTTTCTAGCAAATGTTATAAGGTCAACTTGCCAGGCTGGTCACTGTTCCCAACTTCAATTTCAACCCCTGTATGCACAAAGAGAAAGCTTGAATTACCCTTCAGCTTAATTCACTGACCCCCTCCCTGCTGCTAGTCAATTATGCACCCTAAATCAAAGAACATTTATAGTACTTAGAAGCTGCATTATATTTCACCACTTCATGTCACACACTGCATACAAACAAGTCAATCTACAAAAAGGCTACCCACAATGTCAAAGTAACAGTCTATGGTTTACCCTATGCATTAGGATATAATCTCACATATGTTCACATTTCAGTCTTGATTTCATCTCTTCAGGACTGGCTCTCAACTTAATACCATGAACAAAGTGGGACATCACTTTCAAAAATAGCATGCACTCTATGAAGCAGATGTCAACCACATACTTGACAGAAGTTTTGCAATAGCAGTATCCTCATTTTGCTGATGGGGAAAATGTAGACAGACATCTACAGTGATTTGTTTCATCCCCCTTAACAGCTGATTTGTTGAACAAGTATTTCTAACTCTTTGCCCCACTCTGTACTGGCACAGGCACCAAACCCATTAGGTATTTCATAATTCATGCTGGGGGGGGCAGGGAGGAGGTCATGGAGAGCCCATTGGTTCTTCTGCGTGCTCATATGAAGCAACATACACTTAGCGGCATCCACTTAGCAGCATCCTGCAGTGATTTCTGGGGTCCAGTTTCATCAAAATCTCAGGTGAGTCTAGTTATTCTGAGCACATTATAGCTGCCTAGGGTACAGAGAGCATGGAACAGAACATAACAGCACACAGGAGTCAGGTCTGCAGCTGCCATCATTAATCATACAGAATCATAGACTGGTTTGGGTTGGAAGGGACCTTAAAGCTCATTCGGTTCCAATCCCCCTGGCATGGGCATGGACACCTCCCGCTCGACCAGACTGCTCAAAGCCCCATCCAGCCTGGCCTTGAATAATGCCAAGGACAGGGCATCTACCTCTTCTCTGGGCAACCTGTGTCAGTGCCTCACCATCCCCACAGTAAGTATTTCTTGCCAGTAACTAATCTAAATCTATGCTCTTCAGTTTAAAGGCATTCCCCCTTCTCCTATCACTACATGTCCTTGTAAAAAGACCCCCTCCAGATTTCCTGTAGACCCCATTTAGGTACTGGAAGGCTATATGACTGCTGTAGTTCACATCACTGCACAACCCCACAGCACAGCCTTTGGAGGTTTGTTCGACTTTCAAAATGAGTGAAAAGGAACTGTCCCCCCAACAAAGACCCTGCTGTCAGGAACACAGGCAGCCTGTCCGAGGTCACTCATTGCCTTTGAATTGACTTCCAACAGGGGCTGGCTATGCGTACAAGCAGTACACCCTGCAGAGGTGCAGGGCTTACAGAAAGAACCAGCACATTGCTGTAATCAGACCCTACACCATTTTATTCTATTCTTGCTGCCTTAAGTCTGACTTCAGTCAAGAGCCTTTAATCATTTTTTAAACATAGAAAATCATGCTGATACTTAAGCACAAGTTTGCCCCAAAGAAAGCCAACTTTCATATTCACCTCACACCACAGAAATTTATTAACCAAGTATTTTCAGTGAGATCCTCGGGGGGGGGGGTGGTGTGTATATACCACAGGATATACTCTTCTTGCTATAACTAAGTTAAGCTATACTTGCTGATACAGACCATGAGCACATTCCAGTGCAACTTGTTTGTCTCGATTAAAGGACATATGCACCTATGCTGGAAAAACCTTAGAATCCGCAGTCCTCACCTTCCCAGCCACCTGGCAGAACCAGACTTTTTCATAAACAGATTAGAAAAGGATTTCTAAGAAAGATGATGTTTAAGCTATAACTTGAATTGGGCATTTTCCTCTCAGCTGCAAGATGTGTTACATCTTTCTGCAATAATCCTGGTTTTCTAGTACGCAAGCTCCTGAAAATTGTTCTAAGGTGCAGAAAATGATACTAAAACCTTAAATTAATTCTACACTTGCTCAGACTGCTTAACCTAAATTTGCTATAATAGTGTTAGCCAACTTTTAAAATCCATTTGATTTTGAAGCACAAAGCCGCACAAAGCCAACATTTGGTCAGCATTAGTAAATCTTCCTCTAATTAAGACCAGCTAACAACTGAAAAGGAAGGGCACCAAGTTGTTGCACCATAAGGAATCCTAAAGCAACAGAAGCCTTTGCCAGCAGAACTGCTGTATCGCAAATACACCCCATTTTACTCTTGCATACAAGTCTTACCTCACCCTTGTTCTGTTTATTAGCCCTGGAAATGTTATGGACTTAGACACTACTCAGTTATCTAATAATTTTTATTTTTCAGAAGAAGAGCAAATTGAATTTCTGTATTCATTCCTAAGATGATGAAAGTTTTATTTAGAGGCTGGAGCTCATAAAACCCAAAATTAACTTATATTCTGCCCCACCTGAAGCACTGGAAAGAGACAGAAACAAAAGGTTAGGACACTTTTATCATTAGGACAAACAATGGAAGGAAACCAAGAGCTGTACTGCCTGTTCTCCACCCTATCACTACTTTGATAGACACCAAAAATACAACCTTGAAGGTCAGGGAAAAACAAAAGCCTAGAAAATTGAACACACATCTCTCAGAATTGTTTGCAGACAAGAGGGCTGCATTGTGTCAGCTATTAGAAATTATCTGCCATCACAAGACAGATCAAAGGTGCATGGCTCATCAGAGACAGGACACAGATCAGCTCCCTGTACTTTAAATGGGAGTTGGAGTAACTAGGGCTTTATCTGAAAGAGTTAAATGGATTTCATTGCAAGGGGTGGGGGGGATATCTAGTCCCAGGATCACTAAATGTAATGGTGAAGTAAGGCTGTTAAAAGGTTTCTTGTGAAGTTCAAATCCAGCCAATCTCAAGAATTCAGGGAGCAGTCTCCAGCACTACAACTGCCTCCTCCTTTGCCACACCACTCACTGCTAGCACACTTTTGGAAACCAGCTTCATAAGCAAGGGGGGTTTTTACCTCCCATTGCCTTCAGAAAGCACAGAGACATTCAGTAACACTGTGTTCTTAATACAGGATTTATCAAAGTAGACAGATTTTAAAAAGAACATAGGCCCCCCCATCAGTCACAGTAGTTTCAAACATTATATGCGTTGCAGACAAATGGCAATTTCTGATCTATTTATAGGTGACACTCTTAAGTGTCCAAATAAGCAGAATAGCTTTATTTCAGACTTGAACACAGCAGTCATAAAGACCCATTAGTGCCCTAGAGCTTTCCATGTAATCAGACACTGAAAGGCAGTTCTCTCTCCATTAAAACTGACCTTGCACAGTGACATTGTACTTTTATCTCAAAAATTAGAGATACTTACTTTTGAAAATAATCTTCCGAGCAGTATTTCATAACAGGCAGTATGGCTGCAATGAGCATGGATTGTTTCCATCTCTAAGCATACCCTTGCCCTTTACATGTCAAACTGCCTTTGAAACTTAGGATTTGATTTTGGTTAAGGTGTCAGAATTTGAAGTTAATATTCTGATGCTGCAGAGACACTATTTTCACTGAACAACTGTCATTGTTATGGCATGATCAAGATCTAGGCTACCTAATAAATCAACTTTCTTAGCTGGAAAGCTCAGAAGTACTGAGACTATTTAAGTGCCCACAGCTATGTTTTGACATTTGGGTATAACACCTCCACTGAAAGGTTCAAAAGCTTCTTACATAAAGCTAAATACACTTAAAACATGCCCCATAACAGGGGGAAAATAAACAAAACCCAAGGATGTGCAGGAAGCTGGTGGAGCAGCACAGGCAAGAATTCAACTCTCAGCCACATTAAAAATGTCATCCAGAAGCTATCGAAAGAGCCTTTGCTGATAAGTATTAATTTTCATCCTTCTGCTCTCTTAACATCTTGACAGAACCAATTTAGTCAGATTACAAAAGAAAACATAAAGGCAATAAAGTTATGCCAGACAACATGAGCTCATCCCAGTATCTTAGAGTTAACTTGTATTGATTAAGTTAGAAGAGGGCATTTCAGATCAGTAAGATCAATTACGAACATTAACTCAAATGGAAGGAATGAGCCACCTAGGAGGCAGAGGACAACCCGAGACCACAAGTCTCCCCATACCTGTTGGACAGTAAATAAGTAAGTATACAAAGCAATTTAAAAACAGTGAAATCTATAACATTTGGCTGCTTCAGCAACCTGCTTACACAAAGGATGGGGATGGTGCAAGCTGCTGAGTAAATACATTTACAGAGTGCAATACCTGCAGGATCTGGGGCCTTTTTTGCTCACAAAAGAGATGAGACGAGTGCAGAAGAAACAAGCTCAGGTACCTGGGAGAAGCACTTCATGAGCAGATGCTGAGACATTGGTTTCCCTCTGGCATCTGAGTTTCCCCAAGCACGCCATTTCCAACAGGAGCATTGGAGGCTCAGGAGCTCAAGCCCCAGGAATGAAAAGCCTGGACAACACTGTCTCCACAACACGGCTTGCAGGTTGCCCTCCTCCGGGAGGCCTCTCTCAGCCCATGCAAGGTGCTGCTCCTCATGGGCAGTCTCCGGCGAGGCTGTTGCATCAGGCTGCCAGCAGCCGGGCGCTGGGCAGGCAGCCAGTCACCCCGACACAACCGGAGTAGCCGCACCAGCACAGAAAGTATGTGTGCCGCCGGTGACATCACCTCGCTGAGCCAATATACCTCTGGGGCAGCATGCCAGCAGTAAACAAACACACTTGCCTCCTGCTGACAGAGCAGACACTCAGAAAGGGTAGCTATGCCCTTGTGCACATCACAGCACCTTGCTGACCGCCCCCAAAGTGCGCCGTTTCACTCCACCTGTAATGGTGCGATAGCTGCAGAACAAAGTTTGCTACAGGATGCCCAAGAGTGCACACCCCCAGATAAGAAGAGAGGTCATCCCTATGCTACACCTCTTGCATTACCTAGCCAAAGCAAAATGTGTTCTTTTTGACAGGCACCTCAGCTTCAGTGGTAGCAGAAAGTCACAGACTGGTTTGGGCTGGAAGGGACACTGAAGGGCACCTAGTTCCAACCCTTTGCACAGGCAAGGACATCTTCCACTAGACCAGGTTTCTCAAAGCCCCGTCCAACCTGGTACGTCCCTTAGTATTGAGGACAAAAGCAAATTCAAAATGACAAAAGAGAATTTAAAACTACATTTGATTTTACAGTTTATTTCACTGCACCTCCCTCTCCCTATCTCATTTGCGGTGAGCTTCTTAAAGCCATCACTTTAGGCGTATACTAATACTAACCTAACTTGTCCTCCAGTAAGTAACATATTAAAGGGTGAGGAACGTAAACCCTCTTGCTCTGAGGATCTGGAAAGAAACAATAGAACCTCACCACCCAGATGCCCAGTTTATGCCCCCCCCCAATACCTTGAACAAGAATTGAACAGTAACAACAAGCAACTAGCTTCTAATCACACCCTTCTTCAAATCTACCCTAAATCACACCATGTGAATCTCCTCCCACCCCTCCCTGTGATAAGTGGAGATACAGATCTTGAAAGAGAAGGTGGAGGTACACAATCCCTCTATCTTCAGTATGAAAAAAAAAACCCCACCTTCTCAGATGTCATACACCCATACAGCTTCGGTCCTCAAGGGATGGGTATGGTGTGTCATGGACTATCTCAAGCAAAGAAGCCAACCCCACCTGCTCTCTCAACGCAGCCACTCTGCTTTAGCAACCATGTCCTCCTCAACATAACAAGTTCATTGCAAACCTGGTAATAACCATTTTCCCACAGGCCACAGAAGAAAATATGATTCAAATTTACTTTGACAGTTACATAAATAAGGAAGATTAATATTTAATATTGTAATACTTCTTATTCAGGCTTACTTTAAAATTCTCTATTTTTTCTACATCTCTGCTTGTAAAACTTCCAATGAATAAAGGCCACAAGGCAAACCACGCTACACCCTACACAACCAAGACAGGGGGTTTCTTCCCTGTGCTGAATCCCACCGGAGAAATTAACCCAAAGGACCCACTGAATCCTGAGGCTCAAAATCCCATGCTTGTCAACTATGAGGTATTCAAACTTCCTTTACTCGTATCAGGTGGCATTAGAGGAACACATTTAATTTTAAACATGTTCAGAACTTAACATTTGCAAAACTGATACAAAAAGTTGCCTTGGGGAAAGAAAATAAAAACCAACAATAAAAAAAAAAAAAAGCAAATCCAGTCATCTGCAAATATGTTCCTCTGAACATGCGATGTTTTAAACCAGTTTTGGTCTGTTTCTTCTCATCTCACTGATTTCACTCCATCACCATTACTAACCTTCCTGCTAAACTCAGTTTGTCTATTTTGTCTTCCTGTAGCTTGCTGCAAATCTCTTATATTATCTGCACTAAACTCCAACCTACTTTGTCTTCTCTTTTATCTTTTCTTTTTGCTTTTCTTCAGAGTTCTGTCAGCATAAGAGTTTGGGAACTAATATAATGAGGGAAGTTAAACTTCTACACAGCTATTATGGGTGCCTTCCTAGTAGCTGTGCTAACAAGATTCATCACCAAATACAATGGAAGCCTTCTCCAAAACAAGACAAAGGTACTGCAATGAGCCAGGCAGGAAGCAGGGGCTCTGCTCGCTGTGTAAGGGTAGTCAGTGTAAATCTTTTTGGCACTAATGGTGGTTTTTTTCCTAAGGCTGGACAATGACAACAACATTTATACAAAGCATGAGAATTCATGAATGTCTGGCAGTATTGTCTCTGCAATACAAACAAGGCTATCTGTTTTTCACTCTGCATTTTCAATTCAGTACCAGCTGGATTCTTCCAAAACATGGGTTAGTTTGATACACCAAATAAGCAACTCATCCCAGTCTGATCCTACAACTGCAGCATATCACTAGCAGCACCAGCTGTTACTAAACACACTCCTCCTTAGCTATAGAACAAATGACAAAATCGTCTCAACTTCCTATGCCTATCCTTGGGCAGATATAAACCAAAATATATTAAAAGCAAGTAGTAATAATAATAGTGGTGGAGGAAAGTGCTACACGGGATTATTTCTCAGGGCTAAATCTTAGGGATCGTAATACTTCATTTAAGCCCATACTCATTCAAAAGGCTGTCTGTATTTACACATACCTGAATTTTTTGGACCCAGGCAGTGTGCTAGAGAAGCTTCCACCACTGCTGACATTAACTACCTCTATAAAAGTTAATGTGCTAATTACTAGCAAGGTACAGGAGAACATCTACCTGAAGAGGAGGCTGCAGTGCAATGCAAGTTTGTGTTTGTAGTTACTCTAGATCCCTCCAGTTTCAGGGGGAACAAGTTGTCTGTACATACAGGCAGGAAACCCAATGCCAACTGATCCAGAACCACAGCATCATCATCTTACTAGAGGCATGATTTCCTACCATGATCAATCAAGAAAGGTGAAAGGATGAGCTGGATGTTGACAAAGGACAGCGGCTGCCTAAAACAACTCGTAGCACCATTTTCTTCCTGCTGCCAAAGCCACCTGGCAATGGAGCCAGCGGTACCACATGTGCAAAATACATTTGTACAGACAATGACAATCATCCCACAAGCACACACACAGAGAAAGTGCCAGAGTTGCATGTCTAATACTTCCACTAAAAGACAAGGTGACAAAATGCATCTTATTCATGCTTGGCTTCAAAATCTTGAATAAGAAGTAGCTGCACAATCTCAAAAAGCACACATCAAGTACCAATGAAAGGTACTGCCCATGAACTTCATGGCCAGGACTAGAGCTGGCACTATGTGCTGCTTGATAGAACCACAAATGGAAAAATAAGCTCTGAAACACGCTTCAACAAAGAAAAACCCAGAAGTACTGAGCAAGACGAGAAACCGTGTTAGCAGCACAGGCAGGCTAAACACCTTTAAAGTCCGAGAGTAAACAAATTCTGTTGAGCTTACAGTTTTCCGTGGCACGGTATATTTTGCTATCGTATGTCAAGGCCAGTGCTCTGCAATGCAGGAAAAGTCCACAGAACTTGTCTTACTGCTGAGACACATTCAAGATTAACTTTGGTGGCACCTCAGAGCAGTGCACTCAACCAAAGAGGAACAGAGGCTGCAATGGCAGGGTGCTTGGAAGAGAGAAGAACCAGCAGCATCCTTTGGGATGGGACAGGGAGAACAACTGCTGGAGCCCATCACTTCTATAGAAGGCCTCAAAATGGCATCTCCCTCTGAATGCACGTGTTTGACTAAAACCACCACTGTGCTCCCCAGCTCTGCCCCTTGCTACTGGGCAGGGTACAAACACCGCAGGCCACAGACTGCAAAGAACTCTCATTGCAAATTATTAAATGTTTGTGAGTGCTGAATGTTTTGCTAAGTGAGACACTGCTCAGGAGGTTGCAGTGTCCTCCACCTCTACACTCCACTCCTGAAGGGGGAAGAATAGAAAAATAACATTACCTGCCCCATCCTAAGGATGCTCTCACTTCCTCTTGGTGTTTTTACAGATGCAAATAATTTTATTGATTGTTCCTTCACCTCCTTCCTTAACACTTTAGAAGATGCCATTTTTGTACAGAAGATGTATTTTTGTTCTCTAAGCCTAGAGGCTTAACTACAGCTTCTGGAAGGGACTGCTGGAGAGAGACTTGACTTGCTGTTTATTAAATGCCAAATCCTAACTGGCTGTTGTTAACTTTTTGTAATTTCTATAGGTAGCTGAAGTCTATCTACTCCTTTACATCAGTGGATATTAGTATTCTCCAGCTGAATGAAGCTTGCTCTTTCCTATCACATTTAATTTATGAAGTAGCTTTTGGAGAATAGAGGTAAGAAATTCTAGTTCCTGCTCTCTGTTTAGGAGCTTTACAAAATTTGCCCAAGTACCAGAATCACTGAAAAGTGAATGCTAATTCATGGTTTCGAGAAAAATACTTATTGTTAGAGAAAGCAAGCTTATCAGCATACCTACACATAAGCAGTTATTGAACTATTTCTAGGAAAAAACACTATTCTATCTGCACTCAACTTCTTACATCTATTTCATATGAAACCTGTCTGTTTTGAAGACCCCTCATTTTATAAAAGGTATTCTCTACTCCTCAATCTTTACAAGATATTCTTCTAAAATAAAAAGCTGAACAGTTATAAAGCATCTGCTTGTGTAAAAAAGAGTGATTCAGCAGGAAACATGCACTTGAAATACCCTTCACAAGAAAGAGCTTATTCACGCAGGGACAGTTGGCAGGGATATCTCAGTCTCCACTTGAATGCTCTTTTTCCAGCTTGTGTTGAAGGGATTCAGATGCCTGGGAGGAAGCTAATCACCATTTTTATAGGCTGTGGAAAGCAGTTCAGGTTCAGAATTTCAAGTGCTTCTACCAAAGCTCTCCCAGTGAAAAGCCAAGGGCTATAAGTTAATATTCAACAGAAACTAGCAAATCTGCTGCGCAGACTAAGCAATGTGGTCAGGTATGAATAGGAAGTGTATACATAAAAAAACATAGTAGGTATGGTTGCTCAAAGTTCAGCTGCAGAGTTTAAGGCACAGTACACTAAAAAGACAGGGAACACCTAATACATTAAATATTTTATCCAACTCTAACCCTTCCACAGTTTCTGCTCATGATAAATATGTATTAAACCAGTTTTGTTGCAAGCCTATCAGTTTTCTTTAAGTCTTGCAAAACACAGGAACAAAAGCTTTAAATGTGCTAGCAGGTATAAACTGAAGTCAGCAAGCTGCCTGTAACTGGAAGCAAAATTTGCCATGGCCTGTTGCAAGTATCTCTACCATCAATGTAATCAAGTCATATAACCAAACAGATTCATTTATTAAATGCGAACAGTGGCCCTGCAAGTTGCTTTTGGATACAGCTTTACTCTAAGTTTTTCATTAGTGCCAGTGCCAGCAAAAATGTAATAGACAGTAATGGGTAACATAGTTTAAGAGTAAAAAGGCAAAGCAAACAGCTGCCACAGAATTTAAACCCCCACTTTATGTTAATAATCTAGTCTATTTATTCTGTGACTAATAAAACTGCATGGGAGTTAGTTCAGACCATGTCACAACTCCCTCTGAAGCTCTTCATGTTATATTTTTCTATGTACTGCTCATAAATCAGTTACTGAAATATGTCACAGCTCTTAAAAAACACTTGTACTTTCAAGCTCTTGGACATCATATTTCATAAGCTGTGAAAGAGTATAGAAGATCATACTTGGACAGAACAAACACACAAAACATGATATAACATCATGCTTATGGTCCCTTTAGTTTTCAGAAAGATACCAAAGCAGCAGGTATCATGCCTGTAAGCAACAGTCACACACACTTTAACACATAAACTTAGACCACTCAGGATGTGTCCCCCCCAAAAATCCCTTGATTCAAGGGGAATATATACAAACAGCCTCAGAAAAAGTCACCTATATAGATCTGCTCCAGGATTTGTGCATCCCAAGGTAGGTGAAATTAACAGCATCATTTTAACAAGAATGAAAATGGAACTTCTAAAAACTCCGTTGTATCTATTCAAGCATGACACAACATACTGCCTGTGCTTGTAGAAGTTTTAGACTGAATGACATGGCAACCTGTTACCTTCTATTTTCAATCGAAAGCAAAGCTTTAAAAAACTGAAGACTTGGAGCATGGTGAGGGAAGTAAATTGAAGTACATTCCCTATTACATTCTGGGACTTGTTTGTGAAACTGAAATAGTCTTGAGGATCTGCAAGTCATGAAATTCCAGTCTTGCTGCCCTTGGCAAACAGAAGAAGCTGGTTTTTAAAGGAAAAGTTAAGAATGTCATATTTGGCAAATATTTTAAGTAATACATTCATGACCTTTTTTGTTTCAATAGCCTTGTGCTGACTGCATTACTATTCATTGCTGCACTAAAGAAACAACATTTGAAGATGACCTTCAAGGACTTGGCTCCAAATTAAGCCATGGGGAACCCTGAAGGTAAGGGGTTCACTGATTAAGATGGCACTCTCTATTACTAATAATTCCAAAGTAAAAGAAAGTCCCTGCTATAATAGTAACTGCCTTCCTTAGGCATCTAAATAGGCAGAAATGGTCAAAGAAAGACTTTTAAGATTTATTTTAACTTTCATGTTTTGTATGGTCCTGATGAATTACAGAAGCTAAACTATTGCACCAGCATTACCATGTTTAGTTCGGGACTTTCTTTCCCCAAATGAGCTGTCATGCAAAGACAGACTTCTACAGCTGAAGCAGAGCCAGAGCCCTGAACCCCTCTTACGGCAGCCAAAGATTTTTTTTAAATGCGACTTTAACATTGCCAATGTTGAATTCAATTTCAGGACTTCACGCCTCCCCACTCCCAGAAGCAGCCTGGTCTACAAGCCTTAAGACGCACAAGTTCTTCATCATCTCCATCCCTAGCTCGAAGGACAGTTGTGACAAGAAATTATTCCTTCAGCTCTCCTCCTTTTATTTTTATTTTTTTTTTAAATTACACAGAGAAATGGCAACATGGAGGCAAAACCATCTCAGCATTCCCACGAGGACCCGGGATTGCCACCCACTGTTACTTACCTTGGTGATTCAGGGAGATGCGGTTAGATGGTTCTTGGAACGCTGGTTCCACCAGATCCCGCCGACCATGAGCTGAAGTCTGATCTACATTGTCCTAAAAACAGAAGAGCAGACAGTCTTATCAAAACCAGGCATTCTGTACTCCCTGTAAACCGCACTGCCCAGAGCCAAACCACTCACACAAAAAAGAAAATAATCTCTGCCATACCTCTGCAAGGAGAAACCACCATCAGAGAAGAAAGAGGGGAAAGATTATAGGGAGACACTAAACCGTCACATTAATACATCTGGCATGAATCCAGAATCAATGATGTGCTGTTGTCTCATCTGTACACCAGTTTGCATTGCAAACTGGGAAACAGAGACGTAAATGCACTTCTCAGTTTAACTGAAGTTTCTTCTTGCATCAAACTATGTGGAGGCTTGGGGCTTTGTTTTCTTTAATTCCAAGTCTGTGGTTTAGGGGGTTGTAACTAATTAACTGGACTGAAACAGATCCAGTAGTGAACTACCAAGCCTCAAGAGGAATCAGAAGTTCAGTTCAGATAAACATCCATGGCTCTGGATGCCAACCTGGTTTTTTATTTTCCTTTTTTTTCCATATTAGAACTCTTACAAGATCAGGTTTCAAGAAGTTTTAACAGACTTAATTTGGCAAAGTCTAAAATACCACAGTTTCTCACAGACCTTGCCAAAGAAGACAACCAGGAGAAAGCAGGGACATTGAAATATAAACAGAAAATAACAAAAGCAAGATAAATCTCATTGAGTTTTAGAAGTATGAGAAGGAGGTTCAGAGCAGGAACAGTTTTACAAAGTTGATACACTTTTGCATACACCAGTTAAGGGTGGGTACGGGAAAAAAAGAAGCAAGTGCACAAAGCTGACTGCATTGATACACCACGAACTATAAACTGCTGTAGTGATGATATACGTGACTTTATACATGTTCCTGCTGTGCCCAAGGTATGGGATGACACGATGGCATGACCCACATTTATATTAAAACATAAGAATCACTTCATGGCAAATGACGCTGTAATTACAGCAGAGCAATAACATACAGTGAGTGGCAATTTCACTACATGCAATTGTAAGCTATCAGCCCAACATTACTAGTTTACAAAATATAAACTGATGCTCAGAAACATAATGGATGCAGTGCTTGGGGTTGAGAACTGCATACAGTTACACAGGATATGAAATACATTACTTTATCTCTTCTTGGAGAGACTGTCTCAAACAGCAAATACTTGAGCTTTGATTCAAGTACTCAAGCGCCTCCTCTTGTGTGCCTTCACCAGCAGGAGCCCACAGGCATTTATAAGACAAGAACTGCCAATGGCGGTATGGCTAAAGGAGGTTTTTAGAAGTAAACAATATATGATAAGATACATATGGCATCCATCTATACACCAGATAAAACTGGAACCACTCAGACTTCTGCCTCCGTACTGGCCACCTCCCCTTACAGTTCTTTACATCCTTTCCACTGATTTTCATGACACTGGCTGTTGTTTCATGAGCCACATCTAATCTCACAAGTTTCTGTAGTTCCTTGTTAGGAATCAAACTCAAACAACCAAACACAACCAGACCATCTATCAGCACAACTATATTTGTTCTTAGTTTATTGAAACATGACAGTATTTGTTAGCTCTTTCACTGCAGCTGAGCGAACATGTATTAGGAAACAAGGAACTCCTGATCTCCTATCTGTCAAATCCCTCGCAACCGCAGGGTATCACATCCTAACATTATTACCTCTTTTGGAGCACTAGTAGTTTTCATGGGATGTATCTCATTTTCCCTGGGACACAATACAGTCAGCACTGATCTGGCCCACAACATCTCAATTTTAAATTTCAGGCAGGAAATTTGGGACTTGCAGCACAAGAAGGCAACTGTGGAAAGCACATAGAAAATTAAAAGTCTGCTTCCCACGTAATTCTTCCAAAGGCTCCAAGGAAAACAAGGAGGAGGAGATGCTTATCTAGGAAAAGTTTCAGTAAAAACTTAAAACTGAAGCTGATTGCTCTCCCTACAAAGGCTGAGAGGTGAGCAATGCAGGCATGGAGAACACAGCAGAACATCCTTCCTCCTAGCACAGAGCATTTCTTTGTGCGCTTCCCCCTAAGCAGTTCAACATCAAGTATTTTTATTGGATAGCTAAAACACCACAGATGCAGTTTAGCGGCATTAGTTCCACTTCCCGAGGAAGAAAGTCCAGATGCTTCTATTCATGTATGCCATTGCATATTGCCTCTTGGCTGGGAAGAGTGGCAGGGCATCCCAAAAGAAATGAAAGGTGGAACAAGAAAACCAGTTACAAACTAGCTGTTGCACACCTAAACATGTTTTCAGTTGTTCCAACACATAAAAGTCCTTACTAGAAGGAAGATTCATGCAGTAGAATCATAGAATCAACCGGTTTACAGAAGACCTTTAAGATCATCATGTCCAACCACCACTCCAGCACTACCAAGACCACCACTAAACCTCACCTACACAGTTTGTGAACACTTCCAGGGATGGTGATTCCACCACTTCCCCGGCCAGCCTGTTCCAATGCCTGATCACCCTCTCTGTGAAGAAACTGTTCCTAATATCGAATCTAAACCTCCCCTGGTACAGAGTGAGGCCAACACCTCTTGTCCTATCGCTTGTCACTTGGGAGAAGAGACTGATCCCAACTTCACTACAAACTCCTTTCATGTAGTTGTAGAGAGCAGCAAGGTCCCCCTTGAGCCTCCTCTTCTCCAGATTAAACAATCCCAGTTCCCTCAGCTGTTCCTCATCACACTTGCGCTCCAGGCTCTTCATCAGCTTTGTTGCCTTTCTCTGGACCCAGTAATGTGTAGTAACAGAGATGAGATGGGGCCGAGTTGCATCTTCTTACCTTTGGGTTTCCCACAGCAGTTACACACAAAGTCCTTATATCAGGCTTACAGCCAGGTGCAAGACTGTAACTTTTCCATTAAAACATTTTTTTTTATATATAAATTAGCAATTGCCAGTAATTTGCAGGAATAAGATAGACCCTCTCTGGAATCACCTTGCAGCTGTACCAGAAGGTGTTGGTATAGATGTAAGGTGATTCCAGAGAATGCTTTCACAAAGCTTAAGCCAAAGCCATGGCAAGATATAGCGAAGTTTTCAGCAGCAGAGGTTTCCATGACAATGATTGCCAGTGCTGCCTTTACAAAGCTGACACCCATACCACCTTCATTACGTGCAAACCCCTGCCCAGAAGGTCCAGAGCACTCTCAGGCAGCCTGAGCAAAGTGAAGAGCCAAAGGTTTCTTCCGGGCACCAAGGGCCAGCAAAACCCTAGTGCTGAAGTAAAGCAACAGAAATGCATAAACAAAGCCACACCTGCTAAAGCAATGTGGGCAGCAGAGGAGAAAAGGTAAGGGCGGTGTGATTTAAAGGGCTCAGGGTAGTTTCACATGACCCTCCAGAATCTGTTTGTGTCTGTTGTGCACAAACACTGGCGCCAGGCCAGATGCAGCAGAGATCAGACAGCCACTGCAACAAGGGAAAGAGAAGAAAGGTGTACAATTGCTCTGTGCCAGCAGGTTCCTTGCTGGGCTCCAGCTCAGGCTGAGGCCCTCAGCAAGGTGGTCACCTGCTCTGATCCACCACCTTCCCCCCTGCCACTGCTGAAACTGGGCTCCCAGGAAGTCATGTGTCTGCTCTGTGTTTTAATCCCCAGCTCTCCCTCCCCTTCCAATAAATGCTCTCAATATGAAATTAAAGCATGTTACTTAACTCACTGTACCATCCAGCTATTGTAGTATTTTTAGAAGCTAGCTGAGCATTAGCCCTTGCTGACTTGTTTGCATGTACTCTCTGTCAGTCAGCATCTGCGACCAAGGATGATTTCATCGAGCGACTAGCAACAGTGCCATCAGGATCTGAAGCAGAGTTTATTTTTTAGAGTTCTTTAAAGCATTAACATTTCATATCCAAACACACCATCATTACAGGTTAGATTCCAGTGTCCTTTTGCAAACCTCTATTGCATGATGCAAAATGTGACACGCTTGCAACACGTTAAGAGCCAAAGTCCATTCATAGACAGTGTTATCTCTGTCTCAGTAACCAGGACAATCTGGATTTATTTTTCAATCTATAACCGAGCCTTTCAAGTTGCGCTCCTTCAACTACGACATAAAATGTTTGCAGCTGTTGGTGCTAGCATGATAAGCATTGCAGTTATCAAAGAAAACATTAAATCTGGCCTTTTAATCAGAGAATCAAAGAACCATATACTCCCAGCAGCCCTGCTGTCTGCACATGTGCTCTTTAATGACTTCTTCAGCTCCAAGTGCTACTGTTCCCACCTGCAGTTTAGCCCAGAAGAGTACTTATCAGGAGGAGACAGCATTACTAGGCCAACCAGGGTGTTGCTACTCTGTTCTCTCACCCTGGTTCCTTCAGCAAAGGTTATCCATTCACCCAGGATAGTCTTACAGGTAAATAGGGCTCAAGGAAGCAAGGGAGGAAGCAGATTTGATACTGCAAATAATAAAGTATCATCCATACTTTTCCCCCTTTCTTTGTGAAGAAAGGGGCCCAACATTAGCAGAGAAAGGGGCTGCTTTCTTGAGATGTCTGGAAATCCCCTTTAACTGAAGGCTTCAACTTTTTCTAACTTCAGCAGTCACTGGAAGTTTACAAGATGGAGAAAGGCTACCACTAGCAGCACAGCTTCTCGGAAGCTGCTGGGATCATGGCCAGACCGAGGACGTCCAGACCACGGAGACAACAGTCCCTGGTTTTGGATTTACTGTAGCTGTCTGCAAACCCACACAGCCGTGCCCCTGAACAAAAGGTTCAATTGAGCAAGAGTCACGCGTACTCATGCCAGCAGTCCCACAGCGACAAATTAAGATCATGACATACTTCTGATGTTTGTACACTGTCCAGCACAACAGAAAGTCAAGTCAGGCATGCTGACGGGTCCCACTGTGGTTCAGGAGACTATCAAGGCAGATACACCTTGGCTTGCACACAGGCACTCCTGCGGCACCAGGAGCTCGCTGCCTACCTGGCAATACACTTCATCGCACTAAGGCAGGTGTCTTAAAACCTTCAAATTAGCCAAGTCATTACTTGAGCCGCCTTAGCTTTTCTCTGTTGAGGCAAGTTGTGTAACGCAAAATGAAGTACCTTCTGCTAGCACAGACTGAGGAAACTACTGCAAAGTGTTCAAGTTATTTTAAAAAAAAAAAAAAGGAAGAAAAAAAATACAAAGCAATCATTAAAATTCACTGAAGAGGTGTCTACCAGGGGCTATGAAAGAGCAGACACACCTCCAGGATCCAGAAGCAGGAAAGGAATACTCGGAGGGACACTCTCTTCATATCTGCAACTTAGCCAAAAAACACAGAGGTAAATGAACATTTCTTCATCTGACCCAGTACTACCATTTTTAACATGCTTCTGGAGTTTCCTTAGGCAATGAACATATTAGGCAGCATTTCTTCTGAGGACTGCCTTGAATGATTCTTCACTTTCCAAACAAAAGACTATTTGCATTTATGTAAAGCAACTTTCTGCATTGTTTTCTAAACTATGCTTCTTCTTTATACCATGATTTACAGTTTTGATTTACTAAAAGCATCAAATATAACATGAGAAGAAGATTTAATTATGGCGAGCGCCGAACTGCCAGCTATTCATCGAAGTAAACTTCCCTATAGCTTACTGGTATCCACGTCCACCTGCAGAGTTTCTGTTCTGACACCAAATATTACTCCTAGCTCGTGAAGGCAAACACGCAGGCTATCACAGGAAGAAATCCACCTGACAGATCCAGACCAACGTTCAAGCTCTAATCCAAATTCCACAGTTAAGATTGATTAGTAACGCATAGGACGCTCCTTGCTTACAAGATTTAAGTCACTGGGCTTCTTAGTGGCTAAATATAGCAGCACAGTCCGTCACCAGATAGTGGTTTGGTACAGCGTACTTTCAGCCTGCTGACACCCCAGAGCTTGAGGAAATTTGTCCCAAGTACAGTTGTGAGGAAACAGCAAGGCTCTTGGGTTAGTCCAAAGTCAGTGCTTTGCAGATGATGTCAAGTTTACTCAGAAACAGTTAATGTGTTTTACCGCCTTCTGCCAGAGTGCTTAACATGTCACAGAAATAAAGAAAATATAGGCTTTGTACACTTGGAGAAAAAAAAAAACCAAACAAACAAAACCCAAACAACAAGAAACCACCCAAAACAAAACAAAAAACCACCACCACCAAAAAAAAAAAAAAAAACAACAAAAAAAAACCAAAAACCAACCAAACAAAACAAACAAACAAACAAAAACTTTAAAGCACATTCTTAGACAACCCACATGTTACATAATTATAGAGCTGTAACTAGGTTTCCTGCCTCTTAACTATAGTCATTTAACTAGGTAAGAGCCAAGCGAAAGGCTCAGTAAGTCAACAGAGGAACTGTGAACCCAGAATTTTAGCATTCCCATTGCTAGGAGAGCTTGTATAAACAAGGGCTTAAAATAAAGCCACTTAGCTTTGTCAAAAGTCAGGCTCTCTCTCCTGAAGTAGCAAAGCCACTAAGTGCATGAATCCTTCTGATTTTACAGTACTGGCTGTCAATACGGAGAGCGATAACCCTAGAGACCAGGAACAAACAAGCCCATCTTGGGATTATGGGAGTAGCAAAGGCAGCAGCACATTCCTCCTGACACACGGCAGCACCTCCGATCCTCAGTGCCACAATCACTGACAACATGCAATAAACCTGGCAGGGCGCACAGACCTACTGCCATCCTTACACTTACTCATACCACCCTCAGCAGACTTGCCAGCCCACCACACCACGTATACAATAGCTACAAGAAATACAACATACCAGGAACTAGCAAAGGGAGAAGGAAAATGAGAGAGAGTGCCAGACAAGACAGACCTGCATCTGTGGTTTGTGCCTCTGCAGTGGCAGGGAATTTGTTAAACGAATCGTAGGAATTATATTACATCCCATGATACAGGCGAAGGCAGAAAGGCTTGACAGTCTGACCTTGGAGGAACTTCTCTCCCGACCCCCGCCTGGGTTTCAGTCACCCACTGTCTTTCAATACAGAAAAAAAAGTGGGGGTTGGACCCTGTTGTCAACACCAAAACCCTGTAGTTTGTGTGCCTCAAGTCAGTGAAGCGGTCTTCTCCTACAATGAGAAAAACAGCTTTCCTAAATGCATGGACTGATGTAGTTATACAATCTACTGCTATAACTAAGCCAGAAAGTAATTTTTCTGGAGGTGTTTCAGATTTATTTTAAGGGGTATTACCAGTTACAGGACTTATTATTACCTGTATTGCAACTGCTATCAGGGCAGTACTGTTTCACATCAAAACCTACTGATACCTACTAGCCAGCTTCTCCTGCACCCTTTACCTTCCCCCTCTTTTCTCAAAAAAGTGCACCCCCAATAAATAAATATAAATAGATAAATCTAATCTAGCAAGAGGTAGACCATGATTAGCAACCTCCAACAGTATCTGGTTTATTTATAAAAGGCTTTTCTCCAGCAAGGCAGGAGTGAGCATACTAAGCTAGCTGACAGCTTCAGCAATGCACTTGTACAGCAAGCATACACGCTAGCATTACAGATTCAGCTTCTCTAGGCTGGTCTTTACAAATCTGGCATTAGCAGGGTTTTAAACACTGCTGAACCCAGAATTTGGCAAGAACTACATCAAATTAAATTTCTCTCACTAGATGCAGTTCTCTCTTAGTAGACACTAACCACTTCTGCAAGAATTTAGCTGTCTCCCGGTACCCCGCACGGCGAAAATGGATAGTATATTCCACAGCGTGCACTTTCTGGACCAGACTGCCATTTATTATGGAAGAAAAAAATTCAATGCATCATGGTTGCTGTCTTTTAATCAGCTAGCAAGGAGGGAATCCAAGTCACAGGCTTAGAAATGCTAAAAGCTTTGTTCTATTTTTAATGAGACTAAAACCACTGTGGCTGTTAGAGACAGTTTACATAGTTTATAGCTAAAATAAAGTCTTGAAATACAGGAAAGAAGCAAATGCAGAAGGTTCGTGGTGAAAGCAATCACTTTTTAGAGCTGTCTTCAGCTAGCAAGAATGTACAAAAATGAAGCACTTCCTGATAAAGTGTCTCTTTGCTTCTTTTTTTAAAACATAAACTAGGTCCCCTAACAGAACAGCACTAAGCGAACAAAGTCTGTATGAGGAAATTCTTCACAGCAGAAAATTACACTCACATGGAAATTCTGTTTCTTCTGCTGGTGCCCATAGATACTGATAATGCATCTTTAGCTTGTACTTAACTGTAAGTTAACCTTACCTCCAAAGTCACTCTCACTTGCAAGGACTGACATTGACAAAGCTACTAAAACCCTATTTTACTGCATGTTCCAAGCTGTTTGGTGGAATCTATTAACCAAAACCAATAAAGTCCCGAGAAATCTGTTTTCTGTGAGAGTTGTATTTACCAATAGGAATTGAATTGAAAAATGGAAGATTTGTTACTCTGAGAAAATATAAAGCAGACTAAAGTAATATCTCATATTTCTCTTCTTTTTAAAGAGGTTTTTCAGTGAGATTTTCTGTCATTCTCTTAGTGATGACCTCATACTTAATAAACTATGCTACTTAAATTGAGTAAAAAGCACAAGGCTCTAATGAACTTACCAATCCATATGTGCTAACTACTGTAACTGGACGGTGCTCACACAATCAAAGGGAGTAATGCAACCCAGAATGATGTGTTGTTGCTCACAAAATCTTTTGCCTATTCAAGAACCCTTACCAGGGTCACCCTTTACGTTTTGTCCAAGTTTCTGAAGTGCGTGGTCAGACTATATTCCTTCCTTATCAGAAGGATGAGAAGAAACATAATGAGAATATTTGTACCCAGGTACTGTGGAAGATTTCAGCATGTCACAGAGCTGCTAACACACCCGTCCATTCTGGCAAAGTGTCTTCAAAACTGTTTTCTTTTAGCTTGCACTGAAATAAAAATCTTTGGCATGTATTTTCGGGGAAGTTGTAACACACAGAAAGAAGGTACAAGATATTTGATCCTCTTCAACCCACTGCCCTCCACATGCTCAGACCTGTGAAATACAAGGTAGCTCGTCTGTTCTACTTGGCATCAAATCTACTAGAGCTCCAGTTATAGCACTGCAGGCCAGCTGCTTCCAAGAACACTGGCTTTGGGAGTCAGGTTTTGACAGCACCCTTGCAGCAAGTGGATGGGAGACGTTCTGTAAACTGGCTTGGACAGTCTGTCCCAGCGCATGCTAATGGCACCCTGCATTAACCTTGGAAGGCTCAGTGCTTGAAATGATGACCAGGTGGACTCTGGGATCTGGCACTGCAGCAACACATCTGTGCGTCTCAGTTAGGGGAGGGAGGAGAGAAGAGTAGAAGCTACCTAAGTTGCAAGAACCACTGTTTACGTACATTTGCATTCTCTTTTAGAACAGATACTCAGCAACCAAAGCCAGATAATTTAAATTACATTTAAGCATATGCACTCTTATGTTTAGGCAGCACCTGAAAACTCAAGACTGATGAAACTCTTACAAAGGAATTAAGGTAACATGAAACACAGAGCAAAGGAATTTATCCCATCTGAAGGTGGGCCTGCTTTCTTAAAGGCAATAGTGCTATCCCCTTCCGTTGCCTTGATGGTTCAGGCTGAAACTCAGGGTTTGAACAGGCTGACATGAAGATGACTCATCACAGCGCTGATAAAATGATAAGCCTCCCATGGGGCAAGAGCCCCTGCGCTCACACAGACAGTTAAAATTCACTAGATGCCAGATAGTTAATGCAATTGTTCTTCAGGTCTTCAAACTGAAAATCTGATGAATTTCAAGTGTCACGTTGAACAACTTCATAGAAGACTACGCTGCAAACCTTACTTGCTTCAACTGTAGGTAGTATGGGCCTTATCTCTACTTCCTAGACAATTTTCTCAATTGCTGCAATTTAGGGTGTGCTTGATACCCCTCCCTTCCTTCCCTGAAGAGTCATCCTTGGCACTAGATAAGTAAGCAGCCAGGTCTAGAAATGGCTGTCCCATCTGATCAAACCTAAGATCCTAATTATATTGCTCACACACCTTTCTGCTTAGATAAAGAACCATTTACCTGCTACATGGTGCAATCTGCCCAAAACTAATTGCCCACCTCAGACAAGGACACTTGCAGTTCAGGTACCTTGCTTTCAGTCAAAGAAACTCTTTACACAGCTCCCGAACAGCAAGCCTTACCTAAAAGGAGATCATAGAATCATAGAATAGTTAGGGAGATACTTAAGAAATCTCAGATACAGGGTAAAGATAGCTCCATAACCTATTTAAAAAACACCAAAGAAATCACAGACATATCTCTAAAGCACAACAATCATGCCTTTTCATGGTTAACAACACAGAATCAGATCTTGTATTGGAACAGACCGTTGTGTTCTCCCCTAAGCAAATGGCAGGGTTTCACACTCTCAGAGCAAATCAGTAATGTAATTTATGCAAAGAAAATAATGAAGCGTAAAGAAATAGTCTACAATACATATGGGTACGAAGAAAAAAAAAAAAGTTCTTTTGTAATGCTTATATTGCAGTAATAGGTTACTTTACAAGCCCTCAGAAAGAAAATGAAACTTCCAACTATTACCAATAAAATACCTGTACTTCTGCATTTCTTTAACCATGTTTGAATCCCATTTGACCTTCACAATTTTAAGAACATCATTATCACCACACCTTTCACACTGATGTGCAAAAGAGACCGGAAACTAAACAAAGTCCTCAACAGTGATGCTCGATTAGACTTCATAAAGTCACTGCACCCAAGAATTAGCAGTGCTTGGACAAAAATTCTAATAGGAACTATGCTGCAGTGCTGCTTGCCTACAAATGGTCAACTCACAACAACTGGACAGAAAACAAAACAAAAAATAAGGTAAGACTAACGCGAGTCATCCTGGGTATTTCAGTGTGCCAGTGCCTTATTCCTGTTTCTCAAAATGAAAGAAACTTGCAGTATTTTCCACATCTTCAGAGTCATTGCGAGAAGATGAAAAAATATAACTAATCTGACAGTAGTCAAAATGCAAGCAGCTCAAAGGTAGATTTTAGCCTGAGAATTCTTCTCAGTGCTCTGGATACTTCACCTATCTCTAATTTACAAAAACCTAGGTGCAATATGAAATGTGCTCAATTGTTACACTTGTTCAGCTATTACTATATGTATATGCTTATATATCTCCATCTCAATGTAATGGCTGCCATGTTTTCCCCTCCTTGAGGAAAGTGAGCTAATGGGAGGTAGCTCTACCAGTTACCCGGTGTAAGAAGGTGGCTTTATCAGAAAAATCTTTATTGACTTAACATTCTCTAAGGGAAGAAAGTTTGCAAAAGCTCAGCAATTTGCATTTAAATAGTAACAGATTACATGTAGAGTTGCACGCTGTCCCAGAAAAACCCGATACAAAGTGTAAATTTTTAGTTTTTCCACAAACTGGAAAAAACCCTGCTTGCTATAAGCAGGCATGTCAATCACCTCTTCCTGCTTGGAAGGTTTTGGTTTTGTTTTATAACTAGTTGTTCACAGCGTAAGTGTGTCAAGTAACCGCTTATTTTGCACAGCTTCTCCCTCTTTTTGCTAACGCCTACTGGACACATCCCACAGTTACCCACAGCACGTCAGAACATAAACTGCAATGCTTCAATGTGGTTAGCAGGAGCAGCTGCTTTAATTCTCCACAAATCCTCTGAATACTGGGCTATGTTAAGGCTTCAGAAGTTCAAAGAGTTTCCTAACTACCAGTATGCTACTGGAGGGAGATCTGGTGTAGCACAGAAAACAAAGTAAGCAAATCCCTACAAACAGGACCTGCCCAGATAAAGGCCCTCCAAAAGGAGAGATTCTACAGAGACTGGAAAGCTGGTCAGATACAATAAAAGGTCAAGAAATCCCACAGGCATAATACCACCATGGGCACGCAACACTTGATCATGCTGGCTTTAGCAATGCTGAAATGCTACAACTACTAACCACAAGAATGCTCCTGCAAATGGATTTCTATTGTTCACTCCAAGAAAGGTGAGTGAACTGCAGATGAGCTGCAGTTCAAACTGTATTAAAGTGGCTTTAAAACACTTTTCCCTTCTTTTTTCTTCCCTGAAACCACTACTGAAGATGAGGAAGAAGAATAAGTATGTGACTGGTTTTGTTTACCTTGCAGTGTAAGGGGCTAGCAGCTTGCACTTGAGAAGCTACCATGCTTCAGCTGAAATGGTGATTAATTCCAGGGATGAGGGATGGTAACTTCCACAGACCAATCAGTATTTATTTCAATGCTTCCTTTAGGTTTGAGCTATTCTTCCTAAACCAAAAATGCAGAGCTATGACATATATCTAGTAAAAAAGATTTCCTGCTGAGACTGAAGTCAAACCAGAGATCAAAAGAAAGAAAGAAATCATAGGATGAGGAAGAAAAGAGACAAATTTTGAACTAGACTTCAAGAACCAAGCCGTGGGTGAGAGGAACAAGGTACCTTCTGGACACAGTTGAACTGAAGACCATTGCATCTAGCTAAAACAACAAAACTAACTATGGCAAATTACCTGGGAGTTCACTAGCACACCACCACAATCCTGACAGCATGTGTGTAATCCTGCATCCTAATAACATGCTATTGTGTCAGCATCCCTGCTCCAGAAGATGCTAGTGGAGCAGTCAATAAGAAGTTTCTTGTCTTGTGGGTCTGGGTTTATTTGAATCTCTAGGACAAGTCATGCTCTAAAAGATACGCTGTCAGAAAACTATTTTTCCAACCTGCTCTCATCCAGCATAGCAGTTATGGTTTGCGACTAAACCATCCAGCCAAATCATGTTCAACAGCCAGCAGTTTGCCATCATAAAGGACTCCAGAAAAAAAAGCCAAGATTGCCAGACATGCCTTTTTCAGAACATCTTTAGCACACTCGGATAACCATTTCCCAGTGTCAGGGGGGAGGGGGATCATGCAGAAATTTCATCCGCACACACAAAGAAAGGCATTCTTCCCATCAAACTGAACACCATACTGTCTTGTATTTCTGTACAGTCAGAGCAGAGAGCTAGGCTTCTAAAGCTTTAGTCTGCATTCATCTTAGAACAGCATCTACAGGTGCCTCCAGCTACTGAAGGCTTAAGGTGACTACCTCAAACGTTGATGCTGATGTTTGATTTGAAAGAATTCTGAGTCTGTCATGAATTTGAAGAGGAAAAAAAGTTCACATAAACTGTGTGTGCATGTGTTGGCAAGTAAACATTCTGTAAGCTGCTTTAATAAATGTGGATCTGCTACGGTGCAGAGACTGAAATGACCTAACAAGTACAATTAATGTGAGACACTGAAGAATATGTATGAAATCTTTCCAATGGGGCCTGACAAGATAACTTCACATGGCAAGTGACCAGTAAGCCGATCAGGGAAGTACTCTGCTTGACCAGAAAGACAGCAAAGCCAACTCATGGACCAAGAACCACCAGCTGGGGAGGCAGGGTCTAATGACCACCTGATGCCATACTGTGATGTCAGAAGAGTAAGCAAAAGGAGCAAGACTAGTAGCAGAATTATAGTCCTGGACTGCAGGAGCAGATTTTTGGCTTGCTCAAGGATCTGCTTGCCAGGTTCTCATGGAAAACTGCTCTCAAGGATGAAGGGGCCCAGAACAACAAACTGATCTCCCCAAGACAGCCTCCTCAAAGCTCAAGAATGGTGCATGTTGGCATGCAGAAAGTCACAGGGGAATGGCAGAAAGTCGGGGTGAATGGACAGGCAGCTCGTCTCAGCTCAAATGCTCAATGCAAAGAGCAAAGCAGGAAGAGGTTACAAGAAAGAATATGGAGAGTATATACCCAAGCAGAAGAGCTGGAGTAAGTGAAGCATACCAAGAAAAAACAAGAAATGCTTCTACAGGTAAGCAAGGACTAAAGGATGTCTAATATTAGTCTAGTTAGTTCTCAGTTGTGCATGGGACCCAGCAGCTAAGGACACAAAAGATGAATGGCTTCTTTGCCTCAGTTTTTCCTTGTAAAGTATCACTGTATCAGCACCTGGGGAACTGACCAATTACTCACAGCAAAGGAGTGTTACGGATCACACAAGGTAACTGAACCAAGTCCCTGGGATCAGATGGGATGTGTTAGAAGGTGCTAAGGAAGCTGGCCAATACCACTGCAAGGCTACTCCCTCTCATCTTCAAAAAATAAGTCACTGATGAGAGGAGGATCCTGATGACTGCAGAGGCAAAAATCACATTCAACTTCAACATGATGATAAGAGGAACCACAAACTGGACAGCCTTGTCCAGTTTCTGGCAATATTATAGAATAAGTCCTCCTGGAAACCATTGCCAGACACATGCAGGACAAGAAAGCAATTGGTTAATCTATGCTGGCTGTTCCAAAGAACAGTCATAACTGACATTTTAGCTCATGGTTTTATATACTGAAGGTCTTACCTCTCAAGAAATCAAAACACACTGATCATAGATCACCAAGCCGCCTTCTGATTTCCTCATACATGCTAGGTTCTTCACACAGATAATTAAAATTTTACAATACTGGCCAATCTTATGGGATTTTAGAATATCTAATTATTTCCATTGGAAACAAGTAGGCACCTCATTTGTACTCTCCACAGCCCAAAGCAATCTGCCTCAGATGTACATGAAGACTGCAGAAAAGTCGACTGCATACATCAGAAGGACCTACTGCAACAGCATAAAATTCATCAAAAATACTTATGCGCCTCCACTGAAGCATCAGTTTTACTAGAACCCACATGAGCTGAAATAATGGTCTGTCATTCTCCTACACTAACAGCTTCAAGAACTTCTTCAAGAAAGGTGCCAACACCACTTTGTCAGAAACCCCTTCCTGAACTGTGCAGAAGTATTCAATATTCTGGGGAACTTGCCAGCATAAGAGTATTTACTGTATGACTAATATGCATTAATGAAGCACAAATGGACAACTATTTACTTGTGCTAATAACTAAAGCGCTTTATTAGATCTAAGGCCTCTAGCATGAGGGATTGCCAGGTTCCCCCACTTGCCAAAATTATGTCAAAAAATGGAGCCAGTGTATAAGACATGAAGAGCTGCAGCCAGTGTGTAGAAGAGTCTTAAGTCATTGTTTAACAGTCAGCTTGAAAAAAGACAAGCATGCTCCAAAACCACTGGCTGTTCCCGAGGGCTAGTCTTTCCATTGTAGAGGCTAGAATTTCAACTATGCACACTGGCCTTACCAGTACACAAGCCAAAGCTACCTTAAAATAGCAGTAAAGCCAGAGAGCTTTGCTGGGTATTTCTGTTCTACCTTTGGTAGCTTGTTCTTTCAAAATCAGAAAGAAAAACACTGTATCTTAATGCCTCAGATTAAAATATCAATATTATCTAGTGTAAAAGAGTATTAATACCAATCTTTAGCCCTTTCTATGTGAAGGATTCCTGAAAGCTGATCAATTCAGTAAAATTCCATCCTGAAAACACAAAGGAAACCCTTCAAGAACTAGGCTTCACTAAGAGGAAATCCTGCCTCACCAATTTGGTGGCCTTCTATGATGGGGCTACAGAACTGATGGACAGGGGTAGAGCAGTTGATGTCATCTCCCTGGACTTGTACAAAGCATTTAACACTGTCCCACATGATATCCTTGTCTCTAAATTGGAGGGACATCGATTTGATAGGTGGACCACTCAGTGGATAAAGAACTGGCTGGATGGCTGCACACAAAGAGTTGTACTCAATGGCTCAGTGTCCAGCTGGAGACCAGTAATGAGTGGAGTCCTTCAGGGATAGGTGTTGGGACCAATCCTGTTCAACATCATTGTCAGTGACATGGACAGTGAGTGTGCCATCAGCAAGTTTGCCAATGACACCAAGCTGGGTGGTTTGGTTGAAATGCTGGTGGGAAGGAATGCCATTCAGAGGGACCTTGACATGCTTGTGAGGTGGGCTGGTGCCAACATGATGGAGTTTAACCATGCCAAGTGCAAGGTCCTACACCTGGGTCGGAGCAATCCCAGGCACAGCTCCAGGTTGGGC
>JANRGW010030915.1:0-32790 GCA_024733675.1 Psilopsiagon aymara | reverse complement strand
TTACTGAGGTTTACCTTTTGGTTCCTGCTGTGATGTGCTGTCCCAGTTCCCCTCATATTTGTGGGCCATGGTAATACTGTGCTGGAGAACAGAGTGGTACATCTCTCCTGTCAAAAGAGGTACTCTATTGCCTCCATCACGATGTCCCTCAAATTGGGCTTCTCCACACTTGCCTCTTCCTAACCAGGATTCAGCTTCTGTAGCTAAGCAGTGTTGAAGAATGAAAACTTCAAACCAAACCAAAACATGGAAACCTTTTGGAACAACTATTTAGTTTTTATTAAAGAAGACTTTCAGGATGGTTTGGTGTAGTTGTGTCAGATGACTGGGTGCTGTAGGTCTTTGCCCTTGGGCTATATCATCTTACCCAACCTCCAGAAAAAACAGGAAACATTGGTTTGGAGCTCAGGGAGTACAGAAAACCTTGGCTGCTGCAGAGAGCAGGAGAATAGGACCTGAGATAGAAGCCTGCCTTACATAGCTACCCTGCAGCTTGACCTCTGAAGGGTATGACCCATGCCTACTGCTGTGGGGTCAGTCTATAGCAGCACCACAGAAAGAGTGCAACAGTATGAAGTAAAGGCGAGCTCTCCAGGTGTGTGGGTGAGAGAGGGCTGCAAAAGCCACTGAGTCTTGTCCTGTAAAAGCATGGTTGTCAGAGGTCAAAAGGATGGCCACCCTCAAAAGTCTTTCATTCAGACCAAGCTGTCAATGGAGACAGATAGCACACATACTCCTGCAGCAGAGGGCTGTCGGCAGCACAGCAGTATGTTTAGGGAAGCCTCAGCATTGTGGTGTCCGGGCAAGGGCTCCAGAAGCCTACTGGCCTGTCCACAGCATCCACTTTGCTGCCCTGCCTCTCCACAGGTGGCTTATCCTGTCTGGAATTTCCACTGCTCATCCTGTTAGCAACCCCCTTCCTTTCAAGAGATCATAAATTTCTTCTCCCTTTTAACCCTTTATGTCTTTATTTTTTTTTTGTTGGGCTCGGGATGGAGCGTTCTGTCCCTCTTTTTTCTGTCTTCACCACAACAGGAGCTCCTCGCTGCCAGCAGCCCTGACCTGCTCAGCAGGAAAAGGCCTCTGTGCAGGGATGGGTCAACCATGAGGATAACCTTGCAGGCTTTATGCTTCTGCAATCAGTGCAGACTGAATAAAGAGCCTCTGCAGCCTCAGATCACTTCACCAACACCAAAACAGTGCTCCCACTGACAGGATGTACTGTGATACAAAGAGGCAGCTCATGCAGGGACTTGGTCCTTCAGAGGCTGCACCCTTCACCTTCCTTAGGGATCACCTGCCCTGGTGCTCTGAGCCTCTCTCACTGCTCACACTGCTCCTGATAACACTGACTGCTGTAACATAGCACAGCAGCCATGTCCACACCACTGCAGTGTACAAAGGGCTGAGCATGCAGACAGCAGAATTGCCCTTACTTGATGCCTTGCGGCTTTGCAATCTACCAGCAGAGGAGATCTGTGTCACTTCGCAGCTATAGTGGCTTTTTGTGCAAGCAGTTAATTAGAGCCTACCTTCTTCATCTCTGAATCCTGCAGCCACAGAGGCTACAGCCCACAAACTGCCCTGAGGAGCTTCAGAGAGGGGAGAGACACTTCGTATGAGGAGAATGTAGGTCCACATGGATGCTGCAGGGCTCAGAAGCTGGGAAGGTCACATTATAGGTGAGGCCAGGAAATAGTTGAGCTTTTAGATGGTTGAAACACTGTGTGGGTGGTGATTTGGCAGCAGAGATAACTGTGCATCAGCTGGGTGCAGAGGCAGGTCAGAGCCTATGGGGTTATAGAGGCATGCAGCAGTGAAACAAAAGGAGAATTAATCTCTGTGTGTACCTGGAGAATGTAAGATGCTTGCAAGATACGGAGGGAGAAGAAAGAAGGTGTAGAGACTGTGTGTGCAGTAATAGGTCAGTTCTCAGTGCAGCCAGCCATTGTCACTGTGCTCCAACAGTCACACATCAGAGCTTTCCTCTGATCTAGGAAGAGAGTGGTGAGTGATTCCGCATGTCCACACAGCATCTGGGAGTGGGAGAGGGCAGGTCACTATCTTCTGCTTCTGTCATATTCATTTCCTTGAGGAAAGGTGGACGCAGAAACTTGTAATGCTCCTGTGCTTTCAAATTTTGCAGTTCTATTTCTGGCAACTGGAGCATGCTTGAGGTACTCAGTGGGCATGTCATTGACATGAGACCCTGGGCTGTGAGTAATACATGATAAGAAGAAATCGATGTTTATCAAGGGACGTGTAAGGCTGCCAGGAGACGAAACTGATCCCTGGTTTTGCAAATAGGGTTTACACATTTGTATGCCCAATTCACATTACATGAGGGGGGCCATTTCAAAATGTGCTGACAGTGACACAGAGGAGCTCTCCTCATTGCAACCCCACACGAGGGACAGGTAACCTTAATCTCTCTTCCTGGAACAGATAACAGATGGGGGAGATGGTGTAAACTGCTGGCAAGTTAGGGAATATCAGTCTCTGTGTGCTGCTGTGCAGAAGACACCATGTATTACAGCCTACTGCAACATTCCAGCTCACAAAAGCAGTTCTGGAGGGCTTGTATTTGATCCTTTCACTGCTGGTTATGACAGCAAAGTTGCCTCATTTCCAGTTTCTCTTTGCATCATGCAGCTGATGTGTAACTACATGGACAGAGGTGAGGTCTGGCAGTTTGAGTGGCAGCAGAGACCTGCAGTAGAAATCTTGCCTAAAAATATTCAGGCACTGCAAAACACTGTAAGCTAGAGATCAATGCAAGCATGTGCATGTCAGCAGGATTGCCATTCACCAGCAGCTGCAAAACGAAAGAAGTTATTCGAGAATTTTCTAGTCCGAACGAGGATGCCATTTGGGCCATATGCCCTGTTTCTAACAGAAAATAGCTAGCAGGCTACAACATCAATCATCCTGTTAAAGAGTGGAGTAAGGAAGTAAAACATCACTATACAAATAGGAAGGATTTTGAAAAGTGGATTATTTGTGATATAGCTAATGCTCAAAAATAGTAGTTATTTCAAGAAGGGGACTTGACCACTTGACCTTGGAATGACCATTAGTGTGTGTGCTGGCATCAAGAGCTGTGCTTTTGATAGGCAGAATCAGATGATTGCCAGGCCTGGGTGTCTTGTTTTTTAACCTCTCTCAGCTGAGATGCATTTGTAGCAGTGGCCACAACAGCACTTGTGAGAAATAAATGTTTCTAGCTGACAACTGCTTGCGGTTGCTTACTGCCCAGACTGAAGCACAAGCTAACACTGCAGGAGCAAATATACATCTAATTAAAAAGCTGTGGTGTATAGGGCAGGCAACACCAGCAGTGACTAGCCTGACTTGCACTAAAGCAGAAGCAATCTCAGCACAGTAAAACAGTGTCCAGGAACAACGACTCTGCACCATCCATGCTAGAAAACTATTGGAGAGAAATGTTATTCTCCTCAGAAATAAATGTAAAATGAATTAAGGAAATGTCTCTGAAGGGCAGAGCCCTGCTGATGATTTAAATAACTGTTTTGAAACCAGCCTTTACCACAAACTTGTTCATTATTGACAGAAAGAAATGGACAAAAAAGCAAAGGACAAGGACAGAGACAGAGCCAAGCACAGCTACATCACAGCAAGCACCTCTTTTGATAAAAATAATTTTCTGAAAAGCCTCCATGAGGGTCTATGTGGCAAAACTAAGCCCAACATCTTTACATGACCAAGGCCGATTACAGAAGTAGAGTCTGTAGTACGAAACCTCACCTGGGTGTAGTTTATAGAATGACATGCCAGTGAAAACATTTCTGCTTCGCCTCAGATATTATATAAAGAAACAGAGCTCCCTCCCATTGGCACATACCAAAGGGATTATTGGTTTGTTTTCTCAAAACTTCATTTTTCCTTTTTTTTTTTTTCCAGCCAACAGAACTTTATGCATTTTCCTCTGCTTCATGCCAAGAAAAGACTATTTAATAGAGCTTAAACAACAGAATAAGATTAGTTGAACAGAACCTCTGTGAAAAAGGCTGTTGACAAAAATCCAGGAAAGTTTTTACTGATGGGAAAAAAAAAATCTGCTAAAAATGCAGGACTTGACTTAAAATAATGGTTACAGCAATATGCAAAGTCTTTCTTCTTTGCTGCAGCTGAGTTGCTGCAACTGAGTTCCTCAGAAGAAAGAAGAGTGCTGGACTGCTTGGACTGGAGAATCCTGGAGCTGCTCAGGACGATCTTATCAATGTGTACAAATGCCTCAAGGGAGGGTGCGAAGAAGATGGAGAGATGAAGCCAGGGTCTTCTTAGTGGTGCCCAAAGGCAGGACCAGAGTATACGGCCATGAACTGAAATATGGGAGTTTTCCTCTAACACCAGGAGATATTTTTTTACTGTGAGGGTGACTGAGCACTGGTACAGGTTGCCCAGAGAGGTTGCAGGGTATCCATCTTTGGAGATACTCTAAGAACAACTGTGTATGATCCTGGGCAACCAGCTTTAGGTGGAATTGCTTGTGAAGTGAGGTTGTTCAGGATGACCTCCAAAGGTCCCTTCCTACCTCAACAATCTTGTGATTCTGTGAAGTTAACTGGCAAGAGGAAAAGCCTGGGGGAAGTAAAGTAGGTTGCCAAAGGCCACTTTTTCAAGATGAACAGTCCAAGGTGTTAGCTAATGTGAGACTGCAGAGAAGGAATTGTTGGAAAGGTTATCAGACTGTGGCATTGACTAGAAAGCTAAAGAAAAATTGACAAAGAATCCATGGAGTTCCTAGAGACCACTGGTTATCCATGGTACAGATGCTGTTCAGAGTGAATGAAATAAGAACTAATTACTTCAATTTCTACAAACTGAGTTGTTGCGCAACAAGGAGTGTTGGTAATAAAACATAAAAATTGCAGAGGTTTTGTACCAAGAAGTTTTAGGTACATTTCTAGTAGGTAGTGATTCCTCTGTGTGTTTCTCTTTGATGTGTCATTTCAAACATTCCCATCAATGCAGAGTCAAATAGGGTAAATGAGAAATCCATACAAATGACAAACTACTGGAGATAGATGAAGCCCCATCTCATTCAAATGCTCTGTCTTAATGCAGACCAAAGTATCTGGCAGCATTTTATGAGATTCACCATTTCAGAGACTGTTGAACAGGGAATCTATGATCATTAAAAAAGTTTCTGGATCCAAGGTTAGTTGATACTGATGTTGCTACAAAATAATATGTGCCAGGAGACACAGTAGACCTCTCTAAAAAGAGGGTCAAACTGTTACTTGCTAGAGAAATGAGAAATAATTAGATGTGTCACAACCACTAAATGAGACCATATGGCAAAAGTGACCACGACATGTTTGTATAAAGACAAATTACATCAACAGAGTTTGAAATAGAAAGCTGAGAATGAGCCTGGCTTAAAACACAACCTGCCAGCGATGAAATCACGGTGTGATCAAGGATCCAAGAGCAGTGCAAATAGATTTGCAAAGAAACCAGAAAGGCTGATGAGTAAAATATCTATGACACCCACATTTTGGTCACATGTCTGTGATGCCCCCTAGAGATACCTAGCTAAGAGAAACACAAGATTACACCTCCTTTTCCAGGACATACATAATGTTGCTAATGCTTCTCTGTGCCTGCAGAACTCAGTCCCTCATGGCATGAAACCAGAACCTTCACCTACTGGAAACAGCCCAGTTCCCACAGTAGCTGGAAAGGGCAAATTTAGTGAACCAGGAATAATTTGGTGATTAGAATAACCCTCCGTTCTCACTGACTTGATGTGTGTTTGCTGGTCTGACTTCAGTAGTGTTTTTGTTTACAGACTCAATATCACAGAATCGTTAGGTTTGAAAGGGACATCTGAAGATCATCCAGTTCAACACCCTGTCAAGACAGGGACACCCAGAGGAGGTTACACAGGAAAGGATCGAGGCGAGTCTGGAATGTCTCCAGAGAGGGAGACTACACAGTCCCCCTGGGTAGCATCTTCCAGTGCTCTGCCGCCCTCAGTGCAAAGAAGTTCTTCCTCATCTTGAGGTGAAACTTCCTGTGCTTTAGTCTATGGCCATTGCTCCTTGTCCTGTAGCTGAGCACCACTGAAAAGATTCTGACACCATCTTCCTGGCTCCCACCTTTGAGATATTTATATACATTAATGAGATCCCCTCTCAGTCTTCTCTAGGCCAAACAGGTCCTGCTCCCACTCTTAAGTCTTTTAATAAATTTAAACAATGTCACATTAACAAAAAGGAACTGGAATATGTGTTACTGAGGAGTCACTTGTACTTCCACGTTAGAGTGCCAACTTCTCTGGTGAAAACAGATTTTTCAGGCTCACGTGTACTTCTCTGTGTTTAAAAGCAGCAATGTTGAAAGGTTTGTATGTCTCTGCAACCCCTCTACAGGATTAAGAAAAGACAAGACCTCTCTCTCTATCAGTTTTGCCTCCTGCACACCCATAGATCCCCCACTTTTATTACTGTCTAGATCATTTGTACCTGGCAGATGAAACCGGTCATAACACTGAGTCTGCTTGTACTAGACCTACTGCAGCTCTCCTGTAGCAGACACTCAGACCTGCTTCTCCATCCTTGCAGCCACAAGGACCAAGGAGACTGTGGAAATGGCTCATGTTCCCTCTGTGCCTGTCACAAGAAAAGAGGGGCCATGAGACACAGTGCCCAGTGACAGTTCCCTGTAGAATGTTCTTCACACCCGATTTTTCTATTCAGGACATATCAGCATTTAAAAAAGAAAGCTGATGGACTCTAGGGTAAGAACAGTACAGGAGTCCCAGCAAAATGTCTACATCCAGACAAAGAGGAAAATCAGCTCTGGCACTCACCAGCTGATCTCACTTGTATCCTGGCAGAAGAATGGATCCCATGCTCCTCCCAAGAGCAGGGAATTCTGATGCAGAGCTGCCTCTAGTTTCTAACCTACTCCATGAGTTTGCTTTTGATTTGGGATTAATTTTCAAGAGTGCCCATGTGGGTTTGTGTGGCTGTTTATTTGTTCCTAAAAGCATTTATCCTACCTTTTGAGTTCTGCTTTTCTTCCACTGGAAGATAGAAGCCTCACTGGGGACTGAATCCCCACTCAAGCATTTACAAATGTGAAGTAGGTGGCTGAAACACATTGGTTTTCTGGAGAGGCTCATGCTGCATTTGTACTTTGGAACACTTTTGGAAATAACCTCACTACAGACAGAAGTCTCAATCCACTGGATCCTGCACACACATAGATAAGAGCTAGTCTCCACCCTATGAAGTCTGCAAGGCAGCAGACTGGTGGCACAGTAATCCTGCCAGAGGAGGCACAGCCCACAAGCTGGAGAAGAGGTAGGAGAGCCAACTTAGATGCTCAGAGTAGAGATCCCCTTCTAAAGCCTTGCATCTATGCCCTGGCATATGCTCTACCTTCCTGACCTCTCAGCAGCAGGATAACAGGTGGTCATGACATACTCACTGTCTAGCCTCTGTCAAGTACTTAACCATCACAGCAAAGAGAAGTCTGAGCCTAGGGAGACAGTGAGATGGAGGGGAGAAGGAGCTAACACCCTCCCTTGTTCCAGCTACCTTTCCTCCCTCTTCATGGCTGACATAAACACGGAGAGTCCTTGCTGGATGGTCCAGCACCCAGGGGTACATACAACATCCTCTTGCTAATGTCAGCAGACAGTTGGGAAATCTCATCACGGACACTCATCTCTATTCAGTGATTATGGTGAAAAAACAGTAACAGAGATGCTGTTCTTATTGTGTGCAGCTAGTATCAGTCAGCCTTCTTTATGTGGCTGCTTTAGGCTCATCCACTTCATCTCAAAGTACCTGAGTGATCTTTCTGAGCAGAGACCCTCTTTCTCCTCCAACTTGCCTTTGCCGTGGCCCAAGATGCACCAATAGGAGATGCTAATAATTTGTCTCCCTTACCTGAGCCCTACACTATCCATAACTTCATAATCCTCTCATGTCTTTTTGTCCCTGCCAGAGATTAATTTATACTTTTAATCATGCTCTTGGTAAATTTCAACCAAGTACATACTACCTGTTGAGTCACAGAAGTCCTATATAAATGTCTAATAGACAGATTTACTAGCCCTTGTGCTGGTCTGTGGCAGTGGTTTTGGTTTGGACAGGCGGGAACTGATGAATTTGTTCCTCTCTAAGGGGTGTTTTGAGCAATGACAACTAAAGCCAGCCGGAGCGATGGCAAGAAGATCTGTATGTCTCTCTAAGGGCACTGCCCATGAGCCTTGCTGTGAATAAATACCTGCCTGACTTTGCACAAAATCTGTTGCATTGTATGTATTTGATGTATGCAACAAGAGCAAATCTCAGGGACTGATTAATTGCAGGGCAAGAAATGAAAATGCTTTTAATCTATAAAAAGGAATAGCATGTAGCCCTTAAGACTTCCTCTTTTGTACCAGGCTGACTTGAAGTGTCTGTTGCCTTGTTCTTGATCATTCGTCATGTACCTGTTTACTACCTTCACTTTGGTCTCCAGCGTCTCAAGTCTTTCCATGCATCAGATCCTTGCTCACCTCCTGACAGCTCCCCCGCCCTTCTTGTTTTGCATTATTTGAATTGCCCTTCACTGGACCTCTCTGATTTCTGCACTCCTTATTAATTACACCATTCCTTTTTTCCCTCCTCATGCTTATCCTTCTGTTTGTACCGGCACACCTCTGCTTGTTTTACAACCACCTGGCAACACATGATGACAGAGTGTTGAAACAGCTTAGCTGGTAAGGGCTGGATAGCCGTCAAAATGCCATGTTAGTTATACAGGTGCTGCTGACTGAAGAATTGGCTCAGACATCCAGTCACCTACAACAGCACACATTCAGATTTCCATATTACTGAGCTGAAGGAGCAGGGAGACCCTTCTGGCCACAAGCGTCACTACCTCCCATCTGTGTAGGTGTGAGCAGAGCAGCAGAAACACTGGGGAGGTGAAGAGAAAAGCTACAGCCGTCTTCTCGGTGTGATGCACACAGGAGGAGGAGACACTGGAAGAAGCGCCTAAAGCTATTTGATCCCAGCATTAGCAATGACATCACCATGAGGTTGTGATCTCAACGCCATCCACATTCTAAGGAAGCCAGGCATGGAGGCTATTTCTGCACTCTACAGCCACACTGAACAAGCTCCCACCCGCAGCTGCCTGGTGGCAGGTGCTGCTGTGCCATTGGAAATTCCCTCTGTCAACTGATCAGCAAGCCTAAGCACCTACTGTGCTTGCAAAAGGGTCACTAGAAATGCTGCCAGCTCAAACTCAGATCCTATGTGACAGGACATACATGCTGAGACCACTTTACTCACTACTAAAATGCACTAACTTCCCACAATCAGTGGTACCCAGGTACTCAGGTTATCACAGTCTGGTATCAGTGGTGGGAAAAGGATATATAGAAGGACATGTCTAATTGCACTGGGAGAGCAGCCTCACAGCTCAAGCAAACACAGCTTTCTTGACATGTGTCATCTTGCAGTCAAACAACGCTTCCTTTTACTAGAAAATGTTTAACACTATCACTCACAAAGCAAACATGCTGATGTAAATGCTTTCAGTGTTGGCTAGGTTAACTACACAGCACATGCAACATTGAGCTGGGCAGAGCGCCTTTGTCATGTTTGGGCTGTTAGTTCACCCATGCTTATTGAATGGGCTAGGGCAGACAGCTCCCATGGGCAGGGTTAAAGTAAGCATATCTGCACAGCAGCCCTTCAGTCAGGAAATGAAGGACTGTGCAGTAACTTTTTGGTAATTTTGGGACAGACGATTTCCTCCACATTGCTAATTAGAGAATATCTCTGCAAAGAATAGGTATCATCTAACAAAATCATATTTTGCTGACTGCATCTCCTGAGCTCAGACATCCAAATGCATACAAAGTGCTGAGTATGTGGCTGATTACAGAATGAAGAGCAGCATTCAGATAGCTGATGCAAGAAACAATTTGCAGTAATAAACATTCAGACCTTTGGAGGTTTGGATAATTCAGGGTGCTTTCAATATGTGGCTGTGCAATCTTTCTTTCACATTTTCTTAGCTGGATATTACTGCATACAGCCCTATAGAGTGCATCACACAATCACACAATAATTTAAGAAAAGTGAATTAAAGATTTTGTTGCTAGAATAATGCAAAAGATAAAAAGAAGAATATAAATATGCATGCATACAAGTATAGAAAAGAGCCACAAGATCATAAATAAGCAGCAGGAGAAAAATAAAGAAGCTGGTGGCTTGAAGCTATGGTTGGGAAAAGATTAAAAAATCCAGACATATTCATTCAAAATTACAGGTAGAAGTTTTAGATAATGAGAAATTAATTTTACAAGCTGGAAACGGGCCAGGACACTTCCTTTCTCTATACCACACAACATTATCGTGTTTGAACATGCTTGTAGTTAATTGAGTCAGAGGACACAACACTGAGCATACCTTCCCTCTGACAGTAAGAGGAAGTCAACACAGCTACCTCCATGTCACTATGTTCCTATTATCATGAGACATCATGCTTTTGAACACAATTTTTGCAGGGTCCCACTGATTCCTATGTCACTCCAGATCCAGTCCCTGGCTGAATACGACCACATTCAACCACGATGTGCCACTGCCCTTCATGCTCTTACAGACATTTATGCTGATGTTACAGCAGCTCAGAAGATGGCTCACCAGGAACTAAATATGGAAAAGACCTCTGGCAGCTGACACTGTTGAGCAATGAATGGGGACCTGCAGGCCCTCCACTTGTACAGTGTTTTATTTACATCTTACATGGCAAAAAATGGGTAAAAAAGGGGGAAACACCGCACTGTAGCTGTCTGCCAAGCTTCATTCAGCTTTTTCAGTCCTGGCTCAGAGCAGAGTGTACTGCTTACACCAACTGGTCTTCCTGAAGAATCCTAGTTTCCCTCTCTCATTAAGGCTTTTTCCTATGCAAGCCACCACAATGATGACTCTCACTTCAGAGTCCTCTAATAAGCCACCCTAATATGAGAATAATGAAGACTGATGGGCTCACATCTCAGAGGCCAGCCAAGGAAAGAGGCAGCCCAGTATAGAGGAGGTTGGGGGAAACACTAATATGTTTTAATTGCTTGCTAAACTTTTGCTCATCTTTCTGGGACCGAAAAGGGCCTTCTTGCTCTATGAATATCATTGACAGCATGTGATAGGTTGGTTTCATCCTCATCCCCCCTCACAGGAGAACATGGAATCTGGCACAGCACGTTTACAGGAGCAACTGGATTTCTACATACCTTCAGATTAATGTTGAAAAGATCTGAGTTGACAGCACTTACAGAGATGGAAAACAGTGCACCCAGTTGAACTGAGGGAAGGAAACCTGCCCACTCCAGTGGGTTGAGTCCATTTGCCAGCATTTTCTGAGGAACACCCCCAAGACATGATGAACCCAGAAGAGAAGAGCTGGTGCCCAAGGCAGGCACAGGAGCAAAGTTCTTTCTCAGTTACAGCTGCGCTGACAGTGCTTCAGGGAGTGTCAGCAATCAGGTCCTGAAAAATGGCAGAGTGGTCATGCATTGGGACAGATGTGCGGATATCTCTTTGCTGTACTGAAGGCAACATCAACTACTGCACTCATAAGTACCTCTGATTCCAGCTACATATTCCCTCCTAAGCACACATTTTTTTCTGACTCCTTTTGCTCCTTATTGGTCTGCCAGTGAGTACAGGCTGCCAAGAGGTGCCTCAGACAATCGAGTTAGTTGCACTTTATTCTGCTTCCATTTTACATCACTCTGTCCTCCCCTCTTCTGTACCTGACATTTTTTGGCTACCCTACAGCACAGAACTTGTCCCAGAAGAGAATCCAAATTCAACCTCTGTCCCTAGGGCCTGTCATGCAGTTCAACTCAGTCAGCCCTCCATTTTAGCTGAAACACAAGCAGTGCACTTTAGCTGTCTTCCAGTGAAGGTGTCCATGGGTCCATACTCCCAGCAGAGATCTGCCCAGGCAATGAGTTTGATTTGTCTGAGCCCAAAGGGGTATCTATGTGGAAATGATGTAAATCTTTATCTATGGCATATTGACTAGGCTGAGTCTAGGTGCCAGTGAAAACCTAAATGCATAGTTGAGAATTCAACTGCTAAAGCTTAGGTGAAGCCCTACACACACACATACGTGCACATGCTCACATGCATATACAGTCACAGATATAAACACAGCTGCAAACATCTGAACAATTTTAAAGAGAAAGCTCATTGAAGAGCATTCGTGCTCCAGAGACCAGCTTTAGGCCTGCATAGCTTATCTTTGAGAAGTATCTCCCACTGTACCATGACCAAGGAAAGAGGCTTAGAGATTGCAGCCTATTAGACACCCAATGTGAGGGAGATGTGTCTCCACCTACATGGCCAGGGTAGAAGACCCTGGGTGGAGCAGTGAATACCTCTTTTTATCACTGTCTTCCCATGCTGTGTTTAAATGCTTTAAACAGCTGACAGAAATTAGAAACTATTAGTAAGTGCAGTTAATTAACAGAAGTGAAATTATGAGCCAGAGAATGAAAATCATTCACTGGTAGATGTAAAGGTAAAGAGGATTATGTATACAGAAACACTTAAATATGTGCTTATTGAGAATCCTAAAAATAGATGTTGTGTTAGCTGTGAAAGGTAAGTCAATAATAGCCCAGGAAAGACTGAAATGTTCAATATTCAGATTTTATATGAAGCTGAAGAGACAGTGAGTTATGTCAGCACTTCTATTCATCACTAAAGGACGTGGGATGTTATCTAAGGTGCTTAAAGGTGTTTAAAAAACCTGACTCTTCAAAGAACCAAAGGATTCAGTGAGTGCTTACAACACCAGAATAAACCTATACTTGTCAAACCTGAGTGTCATACAGCTAGTGATGCTGTGATTATCCCCTCCCCATCATATTTTTACACATTTTTTCAAAGCTAGTCCTGAGCCACCAGATTCTGGCTGAGGTGAAAGAAAAAAACCCACAAACAGATATACATATATATATATGTACATAAGCACAAACGTATATTAGAGGAAAACTAATCAATCTCTTTCCTCTTCCAGTCTGTTGTTGAGCATCTGGGTGATTCAGAGAGAGAACCTGATTTTTTGTTTGCTATCTCATTCACTGATAGCTACAAATGGTATTGAAGAGATAGAAAATTGTCCTATTTTGAAAAGGTAAAAGCATGAAGATGCTCAAAATGCTCAAATTCTTCACATTTCCTCTGCTCCTCCAGCCAAGACTTAGTTCGGGCTAGCAAGTGAAATCCTGTGACATACCCCTCTTCCTCAGGCAAATGAAGCTGGAGAAAGAGCTAAAGTTTAAATAACCTATACAATATTTCAGCTATGTGTTAGAAATTAGCCAGTTTTGATGACAATGTCCTGCACCTGAGTGGGAAATACCACAACTCTTTCCCAGACCTGGAAAACTGATTTTTTGTTTTCTTAATAATATCAAGTGTGTCAGAATTGGCCCAAAACAATCACATTTCATTTTTGCACTAAGCCACCGTCAAACAAAAAACCAAAAACACTCAAACATACAAAAAAAAAAAAAACAACCCACCACCACCAAAAAAACAAAATACCAATCAAAGTGGTGCTATTTTGAACTCAGAAATGCATGGTGAGCACCTCTGCCTCAGTGACTAAAGCACATGGGTTGAGACTGAAAAACAAAACCCTGATGGTGACTTTTTGGGATTTTTTTGCCATCTGTTATTACTAAGTGTCATGGATTCAGCAGTAGCAGTCATTTTTCTCCTTCTTGGTAACTGGTGCAGTGCTGTGTTTTTGACTTTCAGCCTGGGAGCAGCACTGATAACACCGGTGCCACTATTGCACTAGTGGATTTTGAGGTTTCTGAGAACCACTGTCACAAGACCATCCACACAAGCAGCTGAGTCATTTCCCTGCAGCAAGCCCAGTGACTTACAGTTGATAAAAGAATGGGGCAGGTACTGCCAGGGAAGAAGCACTGTGGCAGTGGAGGCTGGAGCTGAGGCCCCTGCAGCTGCACCCCTCTGAAAGGTACTCAGTTGGGTCTTAGGTAAGATCCCACTTCCTTTAGTGATGAACAGCAGTGCTGACATAACTCACTGTCTCTCCAGCTTCATATAAAATCTGAATATTGAACGTTTCAGTCTTTCCTGGGCTATTATTGACTTACCTTTCACAGTTAACACTTAACATCTATTTTTAGGATTCTCAATAAGCACATATTTATGTGTTTCTGTATACATAATCCTCTTTACCTTTACGTCTACCAGTGAATTATTTTCTTTCCCTGGCTCATAATTTCCCTTCCCTTATCAATTATCTGCACTTGCTAATAATGCTTAATTTCTGTCAGCTGTTATGAGCTTCCTTAGCGGAACATGCTCTTCCTGTTCTGAATCTCACTTGCTGCATGAGTGTTTCTGCTGTGTTCCACCCTTTTAATTGCACCCCACAGGTAGTCTAGCATTCTCTGACTAGCTCAGCTAGTCCATTTTCAGTATTTTTAGCTCCCCTAAAAATAGCTGTTCACCATTAAAGGTGATACACTGCTCCATGTTTCCAAAACCTGTCACTTCTTAGCACTTCTTTATAAATAACCTCTTTGGTCTTTTCTGTTGGCTGGACAGGGTAAACTTTGCAAAGATCAGCTTCTTCCCTCAACTTCCCTGTAGTCTTGGCAGTCACGGTTGGTGCCAAGATGAACTGACATCATTGGACAATTCCCTGTCATCTTTGCCATGCTGTTCTCCTCTATACCCCAACCTAGGCTTTGTTTTGTGAAGATTATGTGTCAATGCCTTGTCACTTGCTGGTCTAATAGAAGAGGTTCAAGACAGCTCCAAAACCTCGCAGGCTGTTTAGCAGTTTTATCTGCAGCTTCATGGTGGCCTTCAGCATGCAGCCTCTAGCCAGTTTCCCCAACCCACAGCTACTAGTGGACACGAGAGCAAGAGCCCCTTTCAGGTGACATTGTATTCCTAATTTCATTTCATTCTCATTTCAGGCTTTTAAAGCATCACACATGCAGCAGAATTCCCAGGCATTATCAAAGTTAACAACAAAATGAACGAAGACAACCAAGAAAATGTTCTGATTATGGATTCTGATTTTTTTTAACCCTGATATTTTGTGGTTTCTTTATTTTCGAATATAAAGTGACAGAAATAATTTGTTGTTAGAAAAGAGAAAGTGTCTTTGACTATTTACAAGTTTTGTACATCACAAAGGTTTTCACGGTTTTGTGATTTTTCTTCTTTTTTTTCTTTTTTTTTTTCTTTTTTTCTCCACATCCTTTAAGCAATGCTGAACTGGAAATCTCAACAGTTCACAAAAAACATTGTCCCCAAAAACAAACCCCAGTGAGAAACAAGAGAAATCAAAGGAGAAAAAAATCCGCTCCTTTCATAGTTATCCAGGAAACCCTTTTGCTTAAATATATATATTTATATATTTATATATACTATTTTTTCAAGTTCAAACACCAAAATTCAAGAAAGGAAAAAAATGAAACTAAACAAGTGTCTTCCCCTCCCCCCTCCAGAATCTGTTCGTCCCTGCTTGTCCGAAATCAGAAAGAGTTATTTACAGAAAGAAGAACCGGAGGGGAGTGAGGTTGTAGGGAAGAGGAGGATGAGGTCATGACTGGTGGTGGAAAGATAGTAGGATTAGGGCCTCAAAGAGACGAGGCAAGCCTGAGTTTGACCACACTTTCCCTTGGGAAGATGCTACACTGGGGAAGTGTTCACATTGTCCCCTTGCCTTCATGTTCAGTGCAAAGGTGCTGCATTTCTGGGTCCCATCTCAGCCCCACATGAGGCAATTGGTGGTCATTGCTGCCCTTCTGCACCCTCCACTGGTCCTCCTCGTGCCAACCAGCCAGCCCTGAACATCCCCAGCCAAAGGCACTACAGGGAGCAGAGCAGAGTGTCTTGAGGGTCTCTGCTGCACCCAGTTGGGCCTCTTCCTGAGGAAGGTAACTAGGCCATGACTGGCAGCAATGGTTGCTGGCCCTTTCTTTCCCACTGGCTCCTTTTGCTGCTCACTCACTGCACACCAAGCCTAAAGCCACTGAGCATGCAACCAAACTGTGCATTCACAGGAGCCTGACCCTAGGGCCACAGCATGACATGAAACTTGTTGCCGGCTCTCCTTGGCATCCTCTTCTTCTGTTTCATGACTGCAGGGTATTAGCAAGTAACACGTGATAAGGAAAAACTTCACAGAAAATCAACCTCTGATCCCTGCTCCTCCTTCCCTCCCTGCCATATCGTGACTTCAAGTGCAACCTGCTGTAAAAATTCTGCCAGACAAGTCAATTATTACACTGCACAAAATGAAGTTTCTGTTGCAGATGTGAGCTTGAAATTGACACATGATTTGTATGTATTATAATGTATTAATCAGGAAACACTATGTAAATGTGTGTAAATGCAAACCATGATCTTAAATCAGTTTTGCATAATGCAAGTAAACAAATTAATCTCCCAATGCATTCGTAAATGTTAATAAAAATTGGCATTAACCATTAAGTGTAGATAATGTTACTGGATGAGAAGGCAGCGTCGTATGTCACATGTGCCCTTGAAATGTAAATAAGTAAAATTTGTACGTCCAAGACATGCATGTTCTTGAGAACTCAAATTACTGTTTGCTGCAAGTCATGTAAGCCCTACTTCTTTCATCAGCAATTTCTTCTTAAAACATTGCCTCCTCCCTGGAGAGAATAAAACATCCGAAATTAAATGTAAGGAACTATTAAATATTTGAAGAATGGCAGTGACTTTGTAAGCAGGAGACTATGCATAATTTAAGGGGGTACTGGCAAGACAGACCTAACATTTTGGAGTAATTATGAGGCTGGAACTTGAACTAAGCAGAACTGTAACCCAGGAAAACTGGTTTTATCATCCTAGCCTTTTGAAACAAAAGGAAACTAGGTTAGCTTCTGTCCAGCTGCATGTTTGTTTGCACTTCAAAGCATCCTGCAAGATTTGGAAGCAAAGCCCTAGAAGAAGCTGGCCAGGAAGTTCAGTCATTGTTCCAATAGAGGGGGATGTCTTGAGCGAATTTCATCAAGAGACGCCAAGCTGGATGAACACTTTGCACGGTACAAAGACGTTCTTGATGAAGCCTCTCTGATGTTACAGCCTGAGGTGTTAGTGCACACTAGTGGAACTGAAGAAGGAAATTATTTTCTACACAATGTTTTGACAGCCTTCCTGTAAAAGCTGAAAATTTGTCGCAGTCTGGCAAAAGCAGCAGAGGCATGCTCAAGACTGCTTGTGAGGAGTACACCAAGACCTTGGTGTGCAAGTTTCCAAGGAAGAGAAAAGAGTTGTATTTTGAATGCTAGTAATGCCTCAGAGAAGTCAGGTCAGAGTGGCATCAGAGGCTGAGCCCCATGAATTGCATGCATCCTGAGAGAGCCTATACAAGCCTAACACCTCACTAGTTCAGACCCATACATGCGCTTCCTCATGTTACTGGTAAAAGTAGATCGAATTAAAAATGTACATAAAAAACTACAATTTGTGGTTCAGGTTCTCTTTATCCAAGGCTGGGATGATGTATAGCATCCTCAAGGCTTTGCCGAGTGGAATAATTGAAATGAAGCTAGAAAACTAGAGCATTGTCAGAATAGCAAGACTCCTCACCAAACTCACCTGAAACAGAAGCTGATTACCCTGGGCATAGCTTTGAAAATACCTATCATCCAGAAGGGTAAGAATAAGAAGACATCTTGCCAGGTAGTGAAGTGGTGACAAGCAAGTCTGGGGTTTGATGGCCTGTTCCTATATGGATCACAGACTTGCCTTCTCACTCTTTCCCTACCTGCACAGGAAATCCTCATCCCTTACTGGGTGGGGGAAGCTGAGCTGGGGGATATTTGTACAGTGCTGCAAAGAGAGGAGTGTTTCTTTCTCAAATCTCAGAAATACGCCCAACAGGCTGGCCTTTGGGCTGAGGTTCCAACATGCCAAATCTGTCCCCCAGCACAAGCTTCCCTCACTACTTCTGACCATGTCCCAGAGAGATTTCTGCACTGCTTTCCCTATAAAGCAACCATGAACACAGTATTTTCACATATGAAAATGCCAGACGTCCTTTACTTCTACCCTTTGGCTCTGCCACAGTTCACACCACAGCCGTAACAAGTCACCTAGGTTATCATATGTCTTAACGACTCAATTATTTCTCCTATAAAGTGTATGTCTCATTTAATCTTGAGAAATGGAGATGCAAATGCAAGCAAGACTTCAGGATATTTGCATAATATACGTAAACTATGGCATCTGTCAATTTACTTGTTAATGTAAATGCTAATATTAACATATTTCAGTCAAGCATTATAATTGCAAACTCTTTGAAGTAAGGACTACAGCAGTATGAAGCACTGAAAGAACAAATCTCTTTTGAAAACAGGACCTGAATGCTTTTGATCAATTTCAAGTCAGGGTTTCATCCTGCTCACAAAGCATTTAACTTTAACCACTGCTTCCCAGATTAATAACTGATATTGACACTGTGCAACTCCAGCACAATAGTGTTGTTAGGAGAGATAGAGGCATTTTGATCAACACAAAATTAACCCTGAAGCCACCAGCAACTGCTTGCATTCAATGTGTATCTCCAAGCATACATTTCTGACAAAATCCTAACCAGTGTGCTATCTACTTCCCCCTCTGTGGCAGGTGCTATAAACTAGGCAGCTCCTGCATTTCCTGAAGGTAGCTTCATATCCTCAGGTCAACCCAAGGCATCCTTCAAGAGTAGCTGCTAGCTGAGTTTATCATCACAATAGTTTAGGCTTGGGAGAGATCATCTATAAAATACACCAGCCCCTTCATAAAGAGATTTTTTTAGAAGAATAAAAATTCTTAGCTTTTGTAGTGGAAATTTTTAAAAGCACCTGAGCAGCTAAGCACTATTGGCTTTCAAAGAGATGGAGTTTGTTTTAATAAATCTCTCAGGTACTTCTAAAAGGCTTTCCCTACTTAGTACAAATATGGTATGAGCATTATCTAGTTATTTCTTCCCAACATCAGCGCTGCTGGCACTCAGGCACTCCCCGCTATCCAGGATATCCGAGTGTAGTAGGATGACTTGAATAGAGCCATGCAAGCACCAAATGCCTGAGACTCTGGGCTGATGTCCCACTCAAGGACTCATGTCCCTCTTCCAAGATGGCAGAGAAAGTGGCCCTGCCCCTTGTAGGAGAAACTGTGCTATTGTCTCAGAAACAGACCCAGTGCCTGTGTCTGGGGACCAGCCAAAGATCTGCCTTATTCTACCACTGCAAAACGATACTGTACACAGAGGCAATAGTCTGAGTTTCAAGTGAGGGAAGAACCTTTCCTTTCACCTTTTTTAGGACAATTTTCCCTTGGAAGCAGGGGAAATATACAAGGAGAAAACCAATCCCTTCTTTTCTGCTTACATGTGAGTCTACTTGCGCACCAGTCTTCAAAGAGCAGCAAGTGTGTGGTTTAAGTCACTTAGCATTCCAGTGCACATCCCCTGTGCTAACAGTGCAGCAGCAACTCGCAGCTGCACTGAAGGGTGATCACTTACCCAAAGCTTAACCTTGTAGCTGACAGGCCTCTGTCTCTTGCCTCTCAACGAGGACAACTAATCAGAGAGCCACAGAGACAGGTCCAAAACGTCATGCTCCTCCAATTTTAATCTAACGCCTCAGATAAGAAAGCGGCCATGAAGCCTGTACTCTCTGCATATAGAGAAGGGGAAGGTCGGCAGGGACAGCAAATTGGGTTGCTACTGCAGCACAGAGAAAGCTTGGAGTGGAAGTCTGGTTACTTATAAGCAATATGAAGATGCAAAGCTAGGAGAAGTCACTTTCATTACAGCTAGTACTCTTTGGCCCCAAATGAGATGCTTTCACCTGCATCTTAGCACAACAAGGTTCAGCTCCTAAAGCTGAAAAATGAGAATCTCTGTGAAGAAAAGGGTCACCAGAAGCAGTGGAAGTTCATTTATCACTTGGAAAAGTCCCTATGTGTAGGAGACCAAAAAGGAGCCTTGAAATTATTTGCTGCAAGAAATGAAGAACATCAGCTATGAGTTTTTGTATCTTTGCAGATGCCTTTTCTGTAATTACCATACTACTTTCTTGCTCAAAAGTTGAAAAACCACATTGACAAGCTTTCTTCACTGACAGAGTATTGACTTCCTGATGGACCATGCAAACCATCTGTGATGGGAAACAAAATGAGAAGCACATGCTTTAACAAAGACACAGAGGTGTTTCAAGGAGATAATCTAGGGATTGTGTGCTCAAAACCTCCAGGCTCCTCCCCTTGCTGTACACCTGTAAGGGAAGAACTTCTGCCCTCCCTCTGGCCTGGTTGAATGTCTCCTTTGAAAGACTTGAGATCTGAGCAGTGAGGTGCAGAGACAAGGTAGGCAAAACTCAAGCTGTTCTACGTCACCATTAAACACTTTGGCTCTAAAGGAAGAAAGCCTCACTCCAGGGAAGGGAAGGGAAGCATGGAGGTTGGAGTAGCACCTGGCTGAACTTCCAGTTAGCATAACACATGACCAAAGCCCCAGTTTGAGTGAGACATTATACTTGGAAATCTAAATATACAGGGTATTTGCCAAATTTCTGCTTTAGCTGTATCCCTCCACTTCCAGGGAGTTGCTTTCATAATGTGTTCCACCCAGATCCATATTTCCAGTCCGTGTTTTAACTCATCCTAAGACTTTGTGTGGCTAAGTTATCTATTCTTCTCCACTACACTAGTTCCTCTCAGACATTTCCTGAAGAAAGCAAAGCCCCTGGAGCAAAAATTTTCATTGTGACTTCTCCTTTTATCACTTTGAGCACTAATTCTGCACCTGCAGGTGCTCAGACCCTTGCCCTGTCTCCTGCCCCATGTCCTCCATGGGACATCCTGCTGCTCAAGGAAGAGAAAAGAAAGACCATCTCTCAGATGGGGGAGCAAGAAGACCTGGAGTCATAAAGTTACAGTGATGCTCTCACTGCATGCCACATTCTCTAGCTGATGAGCACACACCATACACGAGCACAAGATTACATGTTCACCCACACATCACTCTCTCGCTGATTCCACTTTTTCTACCCTTTCCTGTTGCTACTACCTTGATCCCTGACTCTGCTAAAGGGATACCTATAAATAGGAGTCTGCTGGTAGAGCACCAGTCACAGGGTGTTTATCCAGGCTAAAGATAAAAGGTTCCTTGTGATTCTGCTTCTTTTCTTCAATGGATCAAATGCCAGCTCCCTGAAACGCAGAGCTAGTCCACAGTGGTCACAGATGCAACACACTATGTTCTTTCTAAGGAAGGCAACTGAAATACCCTAGTCACTGGACAAAAGCAAGGTAAGGAATAACCATAAGCTGTGTGTAATGACTTCTCAGCCCTCATGGTTCATTGAAGAACATAGAACAGTGCCAGCTTCTTTCCCTAAGGGAGAAAGGGCCCCTTTTCTTAACATGCAAAGACAGGAGCCCACAGAGGCATACTGTTCCTTGCGATAAGACAATCTTCCTGGCGAGATTTGATGATGAGAAAATGGTACTAGCAAAGAGAACAAGTAGGAAGAGAACAACCAGGAAAAGGGGTAAATAGCCAGACACCCACTGGAGGAAAACCCTGGATTTATAACTAATGACAAAAGCTTGACAAGGCAGAGGAAAGTCACTCTCTTTTTTTTATTTTGTAGGAATCAAAAAGCAGAACCATATACTGCATGGAGTAGGGACTGGCAACAGACATACACAGGCTAACTTGGATCTAAATAAGCCAAGAAGTTACTTCAGAATTTGGCTTCTTTTATGCTAAAAGGACTCTTCCTCTCCTTCCTCCACCAAGATGTAATATTCCCACAGATTTTTTTTCACACCCGTGGCTGGTGCTCAGAATTCAAGAACCCACCAGCCAAGTTGGTTTACACCACTGCTGCCTCCAGATTCTCCTTGTCTACTCCACCCAAGTCTGTCTTGACATGAGCAGAAGACTCTGATTCAGGGTTCTTTTTCTGCACACTGCAGGAGAAGTAGTCGAGGCTGATACAGAGTCTTTACTAATTTCCTTTCTTTATGGCCAGGGCTGAACCCATATTTTAAGCTACACCGTGTGCCTCCCCACTTTCAGTCTACGGTGTTGAAGACACTTAGACAGCAAGGACAGCAGCATAAGAGAAGGTTCCCTGCTGGCTGATGGGTCAGTGTTTTAATGATTCCATAGAAGATGAGAGCATGAGGAAGGGAAGATGATGTTCATATGCAGGAGGTCTGATTCATTCAGACACAGGTTATATTTTCAAAACAGAACAGACAGAGCAACCTACCACCTGACAGTCTGGAAACCAGCATCTCCCATCCTCTGACAATTCAAAGGTTAAACATCTTGATCCACAGCAAGATGAGGTAGGTATAACCACTGCCTCAAAGATGATTTAATTCTCCAGCATCTAGCATCAGAGTCCCCAAAGGAGACAAAGAGCAATGACACCCTGCTTCCTTCAGGGGTCTCAAGAATCACCATTGTAGTTTCTAGGAGGGGCTGGAGTGCTGAGATGACAAACTCTTTTGCTTGGAATTGGAACTTCCTTTAAGAAACCTGTGATTTTTTTAAGTGTTTGTGATTTTTTTCAAAGATTGAATATTGAGTGCCAATATATCAAGTAAAAGGCCACTATCTTGTTCCTTTACTCAGGAGGAAATGTGAAGAGACCTGTGGTTTAACTCCTATGCCTCACATAACAAAGCCCAGAACATTGTTAGCCCTTAAGAAAGGGCTAACACTAGGAAATGTTTTACATCTTTCACACCTGCGTCCCCGTACCTCAAGTTCAACCTCAACTACCCCAAAATCATACATGAAATGGAAAATATTCATGAACACTGTTAACACTCAAAAGCTATTCATGGTCATTCCCAATTTGCCTTTTGTTTTTGAATCTTTTGGATTCATTCAGTTCTTAATTTCAAGGTTTTCTCCAGAGCAATCACAGATAAAAACATACTTTCACATAAAATGAGTTGGGTTTTTTTCATTTTTTTTTTACATAATCACAAGACTCCAGTTACCAAGACTGAAGAAAGACCATCATGTGTTGTACAACTCACAGTAAAAGCTATGGCAGTAGCACCCTTCTCTCATGCTTCACTGCTTCTCTCATATTTCACTGCTTCTCTCTTCCTTCTTTTCCCTCTAAAACTAAACAAAAACACCCTCTGCACAAAATATATTCTTGATCATTTTATTTTGGTGGTTTTCATGCTACATAAAAATTATTTTTTATATCAAAAAATTATTCACAATATTTCCAAAATAGTTCAAGTTTTTTTTTTCTTTTTGTGTTTTTAAAATATTTTTAATGTATTTTTATTTTTTTTTGTTTGTACTGCAGCTAGGGTTACAAAACATCCCATTTCCTCTCACCACCACCAATTCGCTGTCAGTTCCCTTTTACATTTGCATATGTAAAAAAAAAAAAAAAAAGGAAAAAGAAAAAGAACAAAAGATTCTTATCACTTACTTGAGAAATAAAAAGTCATTTGGCACTCATGTCCTCATGTCTCTGTGGCTCTGATTTTCACCAGTGGAGTGGCTGGAGGTGGGCACGGGTGTGTGTGTGTGTGCTTGCGCACATGTATGTGCATACATAAAGGAGATGAGGAGGAGGCAAAATTTAGGCAAAGATGGTCTCAGAAGCTGATTAGATATATCTGCTGTGTGCAACAGCCTGCTGGGTGGCCAGGTTCACCATAAGATACCGACAGCTCAAGAGAAGAGGAGGTAGCAGTGTTGGGCAGTAGAAGACTTATACTAGAGGTGAGTATTCAGTTTCCTTTTGATTAGAAAAAAGAGACTGTGATCCTCAAACGTGCTCTCCAAAGTAAATGTACATTAGTTAGAAATACAGCTGAAGCTGACCTGTGCCAGCTCTAGAGATGCTACCTGCCCCAACCCTATTAGATATGACAGTCCTCCACTACTGCTCTCAGCCACTTTCAAGTGCCAAAGAATGAGGGTGCCAAAGGTGCTATGCTTTCCTTTAAGTGTCATGACATCAAAAGCTGGCCAGATACCCATGTAGCATCTTTAACCCACTACTTCATGGTCTGTGAGACTGCTCAGCCTTGAATGATGTTCCCGAGCCAAGGGTCAGCCCTACCCACTTGAAAATAGCTCAAGCCATGCAAGGCTGAAACCAACTGGCCTGTTTAGGATCATTCATTTGTCCTTTTCCCGGACTTACGTACCCTGCTCCTGCCCCACCATGAGAAAGGCTTTGCAGGGGTCAGTGAGCCATCTTCCCCTGCCTACCTTCCAGCCTGACCCATGACCCATGCAAGCCAGAGGATGATCTCCTGTGGATGCTTGTTCCCTTTGGGTCAAGCCCCTCAGCAGCCACAGGGTTCTTATCCCAGGCATGGCTGGGAAACTGCCAAAACCAGCCTTTCTCCTTCCTCATCTAGGCAATCCTGCATGGCTTTAAGAAGGCAGAATGTGGGTTCAGACACCATCCCTGCCTGCTACACGCCTCACAGCAGCTTTTGGGGCAATGGCCAAAGCCTGCTGGAGAAACATTATTTTTTTAAGGGAAAAAAGAAACAAAGAAAAAAAAAAGAGGAAGGAAAAGACAAGGAGTACCAAGAGAAAAACCAAACCAACAAACCCCGAAACCCAGGTGGTTAAATAGTTTGCCTTCTGTGGCTCCACAGGGAAGTCAATGAAAAGCTACTTCCCAAAAGGCTGCTGCCTCCTCTATATACTAGCCCTCACCGCCAATTACAGATGGTGCTTTGGTCATGGCAAAGAGACATTTCAAGGTAGCCCTGCCATTCAGGAGAAATACACAAAGGAAAGACTCCAAACACAGCTGAACCATACAAACAATGACTGCACAGAACTGAGGTCTCGGAAAGTTGTATTGCTGAAAACACCTCCCTGCTCCCACCAAAAGGACTGTGTGAACAAACAAACAAACAAACGTACAAAGAAATCAACAGCCGATCAACAAACTTTTTTCCCCCATGTTAGAAATTTTGTAAATGCAAAGCTAAAAAGAGCAGTTTGCTGAATTTCCAACCACATGTGAGAGAGAACCTGCTCCGAAGATAAGAAAAGCAACCAGACAGGCAAAGAAGCCTCAAAAGCTAGCAGCTTTCTCTACTAACCTCCACACTAACAACTTTCTAGTGGAAGGTCGTTTCCTACAGCACCTCTTGAAGGCTCCAGCTTGCTAGGAGCTTTTAGGTGTATAACACGTCGATAATAGTAATAATACTTAAAATTCACACACATGTGTACACACACTCATACACATTTATCTTCTTTTCTATAAAAGACAAGCCTGGCAGAGCACAGGATACAATGTGATGGAGAGGAAAGAGCAGCTGAACATGGAAGGAAGCAAAGGAGGTGGATGGATGTGGTCTGATAGAAGGAGTCACTGGAGGCCATAGATTATTCTGTTACATTTTATACATATAAATTAAAAAAAAATCCAAACACTAAAGGGGCCCAGTGACACCAGTGCTAAAGGGCTGCTTAAGCAGATTTAATATAGATAATGAGGGCCCTAAGCCCCCAAGTGTTGCCCCTTCCTCAGCTGACTTGTCGTGGCATCTCTTGATCAAGTCCTGATTGTCTTTTCTGGCTGCTGACAGAGAACATCAGTGTCTTGTTCAGCAGCTTGGCCAGTTAAAGTTCTGTGCTGATTGGCATTGTAGGGCCCTCCCAGCAGGTCGTAGTAAAGGAGCCTCTTGTTTCAGTCACAGGACAAACTGACCAACTCTTTCTCAACAGACCTTACCAGTCATTGCATGATTGTCTTCCTGCTCCACCTACCAGTTAAGGCTGAAATAGGCAATGAGCATGGCACAACAGTTTGAGAATGTGGCACAGCAGATTCACCACAGAAGTGAATGAATGCATGGAATGGGTTTCTGGTGCTGTATTCAAACCATCTCCAGGAGGACACTGTGTTCCAGCCTTGCCACTGATTCAGAGCTGGTCCCCCAGAGTCCAAAGCAGCCCTGCTAGGGCCAACCAGGTAAACATGAGCAACAAGAGGGTTGCCAAAGTACCTATGGGTACCCATCACCCAGCTTTAGTAGCATACAGCTTCCAACACTTTTCTCTCAGCTCCAACACATGTGTACAAACACCTAAGCACACATACAGACCATGACACCACACATACAAATGTGTGCAGGCTGCATAAATATGCATACCAATATGAACCCAACCCTGCCCCCCACAAGTAGACACGTGCAAGAAATACAGACAAGTAGCAACAGGCATGCAACATACACACTGTGATCCCAAGCAGAGGAAACCCCTCTAAGCTATGTTCAAGCACGGTGAGTTCCTGGGAGATGAATCTTGGAAAAATGCATTGCAGGAAGAGGCCCATACAAGCAAGAGAATCCACAAAAGGCATTCTAGGCATCTAACCCCCTAAGTAGCTGTTCCAAAATCTCCTTGAATTTCACAGGAGTTTAGCTGACTATGTCAATGGATCTGATTCCAAAGCCTGAAAGAAAAGCAGAGGGAGAAAGCACAAAACTTATCCCTTTGTCTGATTTTTGTCTGTTCAGGGTCAGGTGCAGCCCTTCTCCAGATGACATGGGACTTAGCAGCCAATGCCCATAGGCCTAGATAGAAGTCTCATGTGATAGATGCATTCTCTCTGGATGCCCTGCAAATGTTACTAGAATGTCATGCTTATGGCACATTGAATAATCAAAAGGAAACATGGCAAGGAGCCTGGTGATGCTTAGAAAGGTAACTCATTATTTTGTCCAAAATCTAATCTATGGAACGTTCTCCCAAGAGGATGCCTGCCCATATCCCTTTGGGTAGCACCAAATGGACTAGCACTTTCCAACTTCACTTATGTATAGAATTCTGCCAGGACTCTCTCAAATGCACAAACATACACTTCCTCCCAGACTGAGAGGTATTTGCAGCCACGTATTCACAAGTTCACAGGCCACTGTGGACCATAGTGGAACAGCCATGCCAAGGTCACAGCAAGGGTACATGAAAGGGATATCTGCCCTGCTTGCAATACTTTTAAGCAGAACTCCATTCCCATGTTGCTGTAGTGGTTTCTCCTACCCAGAAATCAGGGATGCAGGCCTGCAATAGCAGGTTGAGCAAAAGATAGCTGCAGCTGGGAGAAGACTGCTGCTCTGGATAACCTTTGGTCATGCTGACCCTTCCTCTGCTCCCTGTGTGGCCCATACACTTTCGTATAGTACCGCTCAAACCCTGAGAGAGGCTGTGGCACATGGCAACACACACACATTGAGAGGTCGACCGGCCTTTTCTCACACTGTGACCAACAGACTCAAGTGTCTTCAGGGATGAGCAGCCGGGGCCATGGCTGTGGATTATGGTGGGTTGATGGACGTTCATTAGGGAACAATGCAAGCTGTCACAAAAGGAAGGACAGAGGTGTCTTGGCATCTGCCTAGAGACTAGCAGTTTTACAGTGGCTCTGACTGCTTATTCACCATGTCACACTCTTTCACTCTCCTTCCTTACTGATTTGACACTAGACCATAAACTCTAGGCAGTTACTGCCAAACACCAGCTTATACTGATTTGTCAGACAGAAAGGGACCAAATACTACAAGACATCCACTCCAGGTTTGCACCAACAGAGCATCCTGTAGACATTTACAAGCCAATGACCCTAGGCAATAAAGGAAGGTAGCCCTGTGCTTCTCAAAGATAGCATACTTCTCACCAGCAGCCTAGCTTTTTCCACGTAGAGAAAAAGCAAACTCTACTGAACCTGATAGGGGTCAACATGAAGCAGATAAAAAACTGTATCTGCCACTGCTCTAAATTCACTAGTCAGCCATCAAGAATGGAAATTATGTCATCTGTCTTCCCTTTCTCAGAAAAAAGCAATTCTGCTGCTTCCTTGCACTGGCTGATTCACCAGACTGATGAATTCTTATTTCTTGAGTGGGCACAAGCAGAATACCACCTCAGTGAGAATGACAGAGAAGTCAAAAGTAGTTATCAAATATCTTCTAAAACATCTGGTGAGGGCTAGAATTTGCCTGGAGAGAAGGAGAGGCCTGCCCTTCACTCATCTGCTGCACACCATTGCACAGTCTAATGAAGACAACAGAGCAACAAGACAGTAATAAGAGGAGCAGAGCGAGCAAACAGCCAGCATAGGTTGTTTTGAGGGAAGAGGCATAGAAATGAAATTGAAGAATCGGTGTAAGATGGCAAGTAAGTAGATAAGAGGCCAGGGAGATGAGGCAGTAAACTGCTGGAGAGATCAAAATACCTTCAAATGACATTCTACTTAGAGGAATATATAGGGTCTAAAGGAGAGGAACCAAAGTGGGCAAGAATGACACAGAGGGTCTGAGACCACACTGCTTCCTTCTCACTGGTAGTGGGAAGGTCACAAAAAGAGAGAGATGGAAGAGCTGGTCAGAAGATGAAGGCCCACAGAGAGATCCCTGTAATCCACAGTGAACAAATGTACTCTGCTGATGTCCCAGGGAGAAGACAGTGGGAACAAGGAAAGAGAAAGTAATCAAAGAGCAAAGCACACAGAGAAGGAAACAGCCCTGTGCCTCATACAAACAGTCCCTAGCAATCCACACAGCTTTTATTACAGGAAATTATTAACAACCTCTGCTACCCACCACCCCTCACCAATCCCAAACCTCCCCTGTCTGGGGACCCTTTCTTGGCACACACAAATAACATCCAGATAAACTTTCTGAACCAGCAAAAGCAACCACTGAAACAACTTCAAACACCACAGACCAATAAAACCACAATTTAGAAGTTAACTTTCCCAACCCACCCCCATGCCACTATTTAATAAGGAAATACTGTACAGATATAAAACCCACCCTTTTCCCAACCTGAATATAGTTGCTTGAGTTAGTTTCTGTACATATATACACACATATTTACACAGTAATGCTGCAATCAAGAAAGCAGATGATGTAAAAGTCACAAAGTGAGTACATGAATTAAATAACTACCAGCAGAACATTAGGAAAGGTCACGTAGTTCCTACTTAGCAAAAATGCATTATGAGACAGAGTCATTGAACGTACTGCAGTGTACTGTTTCTGTCTGTGTGTGTGTGTATGCATAGAGGCATGCAAGCCTCACAGCTTCCTGCTGTGCCAAGTTTGTTCATGTATGTTTGACTTCCCCTGCATGTCTTGTATGTGTGTGCGTGCCCAGAGGAACCCCTGTCCACAGCTGGAATTTTTTTTTGACCGGTTGAAGTGTGCACCGGTGCTTGCTGTGAACCTTTAGTGGCAGGAGGCCAGCAGGTTACGAGAACTGTAACTACTAACACATCAGAGAGATCCTCCTTAACCTCAGAACCCAGGGAACTGTACCCTTGGCATCAGCAGACATGAGTGCTCTTCTCTGCAGTGAGGTTTCACCGCCTTTTTCTATACACAAGCAGATTCATGTTGCGTCAGTTTTGTTGTCAGCAACGACAGAAGGGTGCCAGCATTCACTCAAATGGCATGGCTAGGAGAAGAATTTGGGAATGCTCAAGAGATGAAGAAAACTCAAAGCCAATTGCAAAATGTTTTTTTGTTGTTGCCACTGTTGCCGTTCTAATGGCAGACACCCAAGTCTGTCTGCAGTCAGCCCCAGGGAGGTCCAGAGAGCCTGTGATGAAGACGAAGTAATATTATTCATATTGCCAGTGAGACAGTCAGCGCCCCAGTTTGCCTTGGAGGGAGGAAAGAGGAAGGGAGCCACAGGGAAGTGTAGGTGGGTGAATGCAGCGAGGGTCTATGGCTTGGAAATCTATTTGGCTGCAAATTGAAAATAAGCCCTTGTGGGGACAACAATTGGGTCCCACTAGTTACTATCTCAGTGTGCCCTGCAGCATCCAGCAGCATGGTAGGTGTGTTCCAGGTGGACACGCCAGGTGTGTTCAGCAGCAGGGAAGCGCTTATGGGGAAGAGTGGGCGCAGATGGGGATCGTGGCTTGGTGTCTGTCCCCATTTGTTGCCATCAACCCAGTTTTTTTGTCACATGTGGCTCCCAGGGCCTCCTGTGGTGAGCCAGACATATGCCATGGAGAGGCAGCATAATTGGACCCTACCCTTTGCCAGCGTGGATTCAACAAGAAGGGTGAAGTGCAATTCCTTAAAGCAATGGTGCAGAGAATCAGCACGAAGTCCTTTTATCAACATACCTCATTTTTATCCCCTCTCCTTTTTCTTTTCTTTTTGGCAACCATAAATATGTGGGGAAATGCTACCTCCCACCCTACTCCATGGGAAGGGCTCATCAAAGGTTGCTTAACTGAAGTGGAGGATACGCGAAAGGCCTAAGTCTGATCATTGGCTGTGTTCCCAGTCTTGCTTCCATCTGTTGATAATCAGTGGAGGTGGGAGGATGTGCCACATTTGATAGACAGCTCTAAAGCAAAGACTTGCCTTTAAAGATCCCTGAGGTATCTCTGATCACTCTAACCTGCCACCACCATCACATTCATTCTGTCTCCCTCTCTCTCTTTTGCTGGAAATGTTGCTGTGAGAAACAACCCTAATTTGAAAGTACAAAAGGGCTTTATTCAAGATGGATGCTAGTGTCTTCTTGGAGTGAGGAGCTCAATGTCAGCATGCCTTGCTAAAGAAGCCAGCAGCAAAGAGGCCCATCCTGACAACTCTAAACTCCTTCAACAGATCCTTTAGGACTTTACAGAGGAATATTCCTCCCCCACCATGCACTGGAAATTGAAATATCAGTATGGGAAAAGTTCAAACTTGCATATTGCTGAGCATTTTGAACCAACTGGGGTTCCTGCCTGGAGATTTCTGACAACGCATGCTGGATTTCGGAGAGAACAGAATGGGGTTTTGCTGAGGAATTTGGGGCCAATGTGCTTCATTGTCTCAATTGACAACAAGTCCTGACTGCAGCTTTTCATTCCTACTTATGATATGACACGGCAAGTTCTGAAATTGTTCTCACTGGGAGGTGTGAATGGAGACAGGAACTACTACACCAGCCTGTGTTGTGTTGCTCTACTGTAAAAAAGCTGGTGTGACTACTCCAAGAAGGTTTATGATGTGGAGATACATGACTGCGAGTTCTACCTGCCAGCTGCTTTTCACTGTGCATGGCACATTTCTGGTATTTTTTGAATATTTCCTCCATCTCCTTCATACACATCCTCCTTCAGGTGAGTACGAACACCACAGCACCACTTCAGAAGAACATGGCTCATGAAAATACCCCTCAGAAAGCCATGCCTGGGACTAGAGTGAGGAGGTAAATGTCAGAAACATTGCAATGTTGCCTAATCTTTCCCAGGAGGCTGGCTGCAAATATATGGTAGAGGTCATGAAACTGTAGAGGACACAATGGGGGTTTTTTTCAGTATTCCTGTATGCATAAACTTTCAGAGAGGGGAATTTTTCCTAGCCACTGCCCCAGAAAATACTGGTGTTTCTATGGGAGAGAGAGAGAGAGAGATGGCAAGGGAGGGGATGTAGAGTTTTGTCAGGCTCTGGTATGAAATCCCAGGTAATTCTGGACAGGTTGTATACAGCACATGGGTGGTTTTCTAGTACGGACAACGCCTGCTGCTAATATTACCTGATTGATTCACTTGAATATTTAGAATGAAAATACACCAAATCTAAAATTCTAAATATATAATCAGAGTTTAATAACATCATCCATTTATTTTCTGGATTATGAATTACACCCTCCCCCCTCCCACCCCTTTCCCTTCATCTCTGCCCCAAAACTTGTTGACCTGCCAGAACTAAAATAAACAAAGCAACCAGAAAAGATCGCTTATAGGAGAAAGGTTTAACCTGATGGACACGTGGCCTAATCTATTGTGGGAGAAGGCAAAATACCAGGCTCCTGTTGTTAGACCAGTGGTTCAGTCCAGAATTTCCAGTTCTTCTTTTCTGGTTGCCCTAGAGCATTCGAGTGGTTTGTGGCACAGTTAATATTTGCAGAGCACTCGGAGTGTTAACAGTGCTACAACAGTATCAACACTAGATAATGATTTTGGCAAACTATCATTTGCCAATCAGTGGAACAAGGGACAGACCAGTTCGGAGAAAATACGAACCAACTTTCACCCCGGAACACAAAAATCAGAACCTTTAAGAAGAGATTTGAAAAAAGTTCCATTAACTTCTTTTTGGTTTGTTTTCGGCTTAATTTCCCTGCAGAGCCACCCTCCAGGTTTCCTCGTTCCAGGTGGGGAGGGACGGAAATGTACCAAGATAACCGTCAAAGAGATTAGCTGCCCTTGCCAGCTGTCAAGCTCCCCCCCAAGCCCTTAGGAAATACCAGAAATTATCACAAGCTTTCCCAGGTCCAAGATTTCTAAACCAAAGTAGCATCGGAGAAGTCTCTTAATGTCAAAGTGATGGTCCAACCTGAGCGGCCAGCTTGATGGTTCACCCCACCACTATCAAGACAGCATAGTGTCTTGAGGCCCAAACTCCACAGAGAGATGCTGGTACAGAGAGTTTATATGCAAAAAGGAATTGGGGGTGTTCCCATCAAAACATGAAACCCTGCTGGCAAGGCTTGAAGTGACGTTCCGGCGTCTTCCATTCATGAAGATAAAGGTGACAGAGAAATACAGGGGCCTCAGGGGAACACAACACACATGGATTTCTCTCTCTCTCTCTCTTTTTCCTCATTCATACGGCCTCGACCCGCGTAAACCGCTTCCAAAAACGCAGCCTGAAAAGTCGTAGAAAACAAACAGAACGGAAACAAACTTCCCCTCCC